>PVKS010047472.1:0-12806 GCA_004027875.1 Aplodontia rufa | reverse complement strand
GGGGGAGGGTATATGAAGAACTCATAGGAGTCTGGAGATTGGGAAGATGGGGGAACCATCCCAGAATCCGATGTCATTCTTCCACGAGATACCCATTTAACGCATGAGTTCTTCTAGGGGAAACTGCAACAGGTAAAACCCAAGGTGGTCATCTATGTTTTGGCACTTCCCCTGGATAACAAAGTTTATATCCATTGATTGCTAATGTTTTGATAATGTTTCCCCCTCAAATGTATTTCTATATACTTCTAATAAAAAAAAAACTAAAAAAAAGAAAAGATTTGGGAGGCCCCAGTTCACCCTGATGAATAAAGCATTTCCAGAAGGTTCTAGGTAGGAAGAGAAAGGTGATCAGGCCAAGCTTGAACAACGTGCGCCCTCCTGACTCTCCAGTAGCAACTCTTGTTCATTTTTCAGTTTTGCAGTTGTGACTTAGGAAGACAGAAAGGTCAGCCAGGAATCAAAGAAGGAGCTGAATTAACAGAGGAGGTAAGAATGTTAGCATGGGTGACAGAAAGTTGGGAAGAAGTGTAGAGAGGAGGAAACAAAAACTAAAGAACCTTGAGGAGGTCTGTTTGCTGGAGGAAAGTTCCTAATCGTTGCCATCGTCGTTAGACACCACTAATTGGGCACTTAGCATGTGCCAGGACCTATCCTAAGCATTTCAAGTTAATTATCTCACTGCCTCTTTGTAGAAATCCTGTATTTCTATTGTTAGCATCATCACCTCCATCTTTACAGAAGGAAACTGTAGTTTAAAATGCTTCAGAGATAGAGAGACAAGCATGGTGGTACACACCTGTAATCCCAGCGACTCAGGAGGCTGGGGAAGGGAGATTGCAGGTGAGGCCAGCCTCGGCAACCTAGTGAGACCCTCTCTCAAAATGAAAAACAGAGAGGACTAAGGATATGGCTCAGCAGAGAGTCCCTGGATTCAATCCCTATCACCAAAAATAACAATTTTTTTAATTATAAAGATTAAGATATTGGCTCAAAGCTATTCAGATGGTAAGAAAAGGATGTAGGACTCCAACCCAGGCTCATCAGACAACGAAGCCCAGGCTCTCAGGGGTATAATGCACACCTCTGGATTCATGGGGGCAGTGGGGAATGGCTGGAAAGAGAAATACTCCCCCACCCCCCACTCCACCCCGAAGAGAGGTGCCAAGGTGCCTCCCCAAGCAGGCTAAAAGCAGAGGAATGGAGGTGGACCGTTGGCCTTCCTCTGAGCCCCAGGGACTGAGAGTGGGCACCTAAGTTCATACAGCCTGGCCTCCGCTTCTGCCCTGCTCCATTCCGGAAATGACATCATCAGAGGAATGCAGACAGATCGCTGCGTAAGCAGAGGGAGTAACTAGAGGGTGGGAAGATGCAAAAGCCACCCTTGATGGAAAGGAGAAGAAGTCAGGAAGAGTGCAGCTAAACTGACAGCATCTCAGAGTGCTGCCCAATCACAAAACCTGTCTCCCTGCTTCCTGCACACACCACTAGACCACACTGTCCAGTTGTCCCCACAATTGGTATGACCATGAACTGAGTTCCAGCCAAGGTGAGATGAGATGGCAGAGGTGATGTCAGACACCTCAGGCCGTCCCCCAATAGCCTCCATGTGTACTTTGTGTTCTCACCACTCTCTGAATTGTCACTTGGAGATGAGTTTCCTGCTGATTAAAGACATAGGATTAAACTCTATGTTGGCAAGAAATAAGCTTGAATCTGTTCTTTTTTCTTTCTTTCTTTCTTTCTTTTTTTTTTTTAAAGAACATCCTTGTCAAAGTAACTGGAACCATTGGCCTGGAGAAAACTCAGAGATGGAGAGTGGTCAAGATGCCCAATTTCAAATATCTGATGGGCCATCATTAGTTAAAAAGATTTCTTGGTATTACTCCACGACACTGAACTAAGAACAGGAATAAGATCTACAAGGAGACTATTGAGCAGATTTCCAGTGCAGGGGAGGAAAGTCCTAAGAATCAGAGATGTTGGAAGATAAGGCTTCTGCTCCTGCACAACCTCACTGCTGTTGGGCTGCCCGTCTTCCCATGCTTCGTGAGTGCTCTGAGCTCTTTCCTTACCTCTGGGCCGTATGCATGCAGATCCCTGTGCCTCAAACTCCATTCCTCCCTCTCCACGGATCTTATTCATGCATGAATCTAACAACTATGTATTGCTGCATACCAGGTACTGTTCAGGATGCTCAGAACACAGCAAAGAAAACAAAAGACAAGAAACCCTGCCCTCGTGGAACGTAAATCTAGCCAGAGATACACACCATAAACAATGAAATAAGTTAATAAGACAATGTGATGGTAAGTGCTGTGTGGAAAAAATAGCAAAAAGGGGGAAGAATGAGAGAGAGTCATAATTTTTGTAGCTTTAATGAACCTGGGTTTCCTCAGTTCCCTTCCCACCTGCCCCCACCTTGCTATCACCGTAATACAGAGGACCCAGCAGATGTCGGTAAAAACCTGATGGACAGAGACAGATACAGCATAAATAAAACCTTATAGACAGAGACTAATAAAGCATCCAAAGTTTCATTTGGGGAAATGAAAAAAATGAAGAGAAAAAAAGGTGTAGCATCAACCTTTGGCTCCGTTCCTTAACCAGATGTTGACTCACGGTTGAATTCCAAAGCTCTTATTTAACCTTGCTGGGCCTTCAGTTTTCTTTGAATAAATTGGGAATAATATCTAATAGGAATAGCATCAGCGCTACTCAAGGATATCAACACACTACAAAGGCTCGCACGCATTTTTCTAGCATGAAATGTTTTATTATAATTTAATGACACATCATCTCTTCTAAAAAACCTTCAAAATCTGGTTGCTGAATCTCAAAACTCATGCCTAGCCACTCTCTAGCTAGCTACTCATTAGCTTTTGAAGCACACAAGCTCTTTAATGCTCCAAACCCTCCTTCCTCTGCCATGAGTAATCTCTCCTCCTGCATTCACCAAACAGAGGCTTCTTTTCCTTCAGTTCCCATTTTAAGTATTGCTTTCTGCAATGGGGCAAGTGTAGTGTCCCTCTAAGTTCACATGTTGGAAACTAATACCCAAGGTGACAGTATTAACAGGCGGAGCTTAAGGGACTGATTAAGTCATGAGGGGTGTTATGGTTTGGAATGAAAGGTGGCCCCCAAAAGCTAAATATGTGAGATGAATGAGACCCAGCAAAGGCATAGCAACACATAAACTAGGGGAACCATAGGTGAGTGGGAGGGGAGCAGAGAGGGAGGGAGGACAGGGAGGGATCTAGAGAGACAATCATCAAAGTGGCATACTCTTTATACCCCTGAGAATCCAAATAATACTTATGCAATCATTCAATTCTGGAAAATTCACAAGCTAAACATTTATTTATATCACTTGTAGGGACAAAATATAGAAAAATCAAGAGAATAGGGTGTGAGTGATATAGGGTTAATTTTAAGAACAAATGCATAAATGCATACATATTGTTACTTTATATGCATTTATGGTTGTACAATAACTCAACTCCTTAATAAAAATATTAAATACATACACACACACACACACACACACACACACATAGTGAAATGATTGGGTTATGAGAGCCGTAACCCAATCGGTGAGTTAATCCCGATAGGCAGTAACTGGTATGGCTGGAGGAGGTGGGTCACCAGGGAGGCCTTTGGGGTATATATTTTGTGTCTAGCATGGGGTTTCCTCTCTTTATGCTTCCTGGAGCCATGTGGAGCTGCTTCCCTCTGCTACAATGTTCTGCCTCACCTTGAGCCCTGAGGAATGGAGACAAATAGTTATGGACTAAGTCCTCTTAAACTGTGAGCCCTCAAATAAACTTGTCCTAAAATGGTTCTTTTCAGGTCTTTTAGTCATAGCAGCAAAAAAATAAATAAAAAGATGACTAAAACAAGGGGTCCACCCTCAAGGATGGGATCACATCCTGATAAAAGTGTCTCGAGAGACTGCCCCCACCCTCTGCCACATGAGGCTGCAGCAAGAAGTCGCCATCTTTAAAGCAGAGGGAAAGCTCTCACCAGTTGCTGGTCCCTGGATCTCGAATTTGGTAGGGTCCGGAACTTCGAGCAATAAAATTCTCACATCTACAAATTCTTCAGTCTAAGGTATTTTGTCATAACAGTCTGAACAGACTAAGATACCTTCTGAGAGAAGCTTTTTTTACTTCTCCATCCTATCTCGTATGGATGTCTCCCCACCAACCCTGCCAGCCCTCAGTTATACGTGACATATTTATAGCCCTGGTTATGTCTTCCCATTCCTTCTGGTCACGTTCCTGCCTGCCTCACCAGATCGAGGACCCTGTGTTTCCCACATCACAGTCCAGCACAGTGATATGACCCATGATAGTGGTTCAATAAATAACTGTTGAGCACATGAACAGATTAATTTATGATAGCAGACCATTGAAAATCAGGCAAAGAGGCAGAAACAAAAAGAGGGGAAGGCTAAGGAATTTCAGGTACATACACTTCATAAAATGCTCTATAGCTACTCAAAATTAACTCACACAGAAGACTGTGCAGCAGCGTAGGGAAATACTTAGATATATTATTAGGTCAGGAAATGCTATTTACAACTGGATTACAACTATGTAAAACTCGGAGCCAGATGGCCAGAAACTTCAAATAAACAAAGAAACCTGGACACACTCAAGAGATTTGCTCGATGGTAGGACTGAGGAGGTTTGGGTTTTTTCTCTTTTATTTCTGCTTCTGTTGCCACAATGCTGTTTCCAATGGTTACAGTTGATTTTTCGCTAAACCAGGCTGTTAGACCACTCAAAAAGGGTGTCAAACTGTGTTAGTCAGGGCTCTCCAGAGACATAACCAGAAGGATATTGTTAGAAAGAGAGAGATGGGAGAACATTTCGGGGAGACTGAGAAGTCTCACAATAAACCATCTGCAAACCAGAGGTCCTCAGAAGCCAGCAGCATGGTTCAGTCCAAGTCCAAAACCTGGTGACCAAGAAAGTTGATGGTGAATCTCAGTCCAGGGCCAAGGGCCAAGGGCCTGAGAGTCTGGGAGACCACTGGGGTGAGTCCCAGGCTCCAAAGGCTGAAGAGCATGGAGTACTGATGTCCAAAGGTAGGAGAAGTGGTGTGTTCCAGCTCCAAAGAGATAAAGGAAATCTTTTAGGAGGTGGGGCCTAGTGGAAGAAGTTAGGTCATTTCGAGCATGACCTTGAGAAGGGTTATGGTACCCTGGCCCCTTACACTTACAGACACACACACACACACACACACACACACACAGAGTCAGCCCTCCCCACCTGCTTTACAGCTGCAATGAGATAAGCAGGACTTCTCCCCATGCCTGCCCACCATGATGACATATCATGCCACCACAGCCCCAAAGCAACAGGGTCAAGCAACAATGCACCAAAACTCTGAAACCATGAACTAAAAGAAACCTTTCCTTTATTAACTTGATGATCACAGGCATTGTATCACAGTATCACAAAGCTAAAAATCTCTTTTGTTGTCTCTGAGCACCTAGCCAAATAAATGGATGAGGCCCAACCACATGAAGAGTGGATCTTCCCTACTCAGTCATCCACTCACCTGCTAATCTCCTACACCTAAAATGAATCATCAGGCGAACATTTGCTCACAACTGTACATAGACCAAGCCTCTTTCTCACCCCTTTCTAGAGCCAGCTGGGACAGGCGCAAGGGAAGCCAGGAGCAGCAGCATCCTCTGAGCAACTAGAGTGCAGCCTTGTGCTTAGGAGTGGGACCATACCAGAAGGGCCTGGAGGGAGGTGGTTCCCACAGGGAGTGTCCAGAGGGATGACCTGTTCTAACGGTGAATGAATGCTGGCTGGCCGAAAACACCACCAGTATCCGCCACATTGCTCAAGATTTCTCTACGACAACTTACATGTACCTGGCTTTTCCATTTTTAAGGCCATTTCACATCCAATCCTCAAAACACCCCTTTGTGAGCTCATCAGGACACAAAACTGATGCTTGGAGATGTTGTCATGTTCTTTCTTCCCTTGCCGGCTGGTGATACATTGATGACAGTCGTGAAAAATTATGTTTCCTGGAAAGAAAACTGCCCCATAAGTTTCCTTAGCCAGGTCATTAGCAATGGGTTCCTGTAACTGGGCAGCAATGTGTTGGCTAAACTCCATAGGCGCCTGAGCTGACTCTTCTGAGAGCGGTGGGATGGTTTGACAGCTCTCACGGATGACACTCTCCTGCATGATATACCTCCATGGAAAGCCCCAGAATCGTACAACGTTCCCAGTCACTAGCCAGCATAACTTCCTCACCTGGCCAGAAAAGCATCCTACAACCCAACTCAGCCAGTATATCAGTGAGCAAATCATTTGAGTACCTTGATATTGTCACAAATTTTACAGAGGTGGCAGTTTTTTGCAAGTCTAAGAGCATGGCCTTCATTACCAGACAGGGCATGACTCCAAATACCATTCTCTTTCTAGCTACATGAGACTGAAAAGGTTTACCCTTGCTGTTGGGGACTGAACCCAGGGGCACTTAATCACTAAGCTACATCCCCAACTCTTTAGCTTTTGAGACAGGGTCTTGCTAAGTTGCTTAGGGCCTTGCTAAATCACAGAGGCTGCCCTTGAACTTGAGATCCTCCAGCAAGCTTCCTGACTCACTAGGATTACAGGCTTGCTCCACCACACACCCAGCTGACTTATTCTTTCTGAGCCTTAGTTTTCTCATCTGTAAGTTGGAGATAATAACACAGTAAGAGGGTCCCAGTAAGGACTAAAGATGATTATATCTACAAATCACTTTGCAACATGCTTGACACGTAGCATATAGTCAGTAAGTGTTAGGTAATCATAGTCATAGTGATGCTGCTAACAAATAACTTGAGGGAGGAGAGAGGAGGGAGGCAGGAGAGAGGGAGGGACTAGGGGGGTTATCAATGCAACTAGGAGCTCTCAGCTCCCATGAGAAGAGGGAGGCAGGAGGGGAGGGAGGGACTAGGGGGGATATCAATGCAACTAGGAGCTTTCAACTCCCATGAAAAACCCGACTACACAAACAGGCAGAGAAACTCAGAAATTTCAAAAATTAATACACACATATGTGCTTATTTCTATCTACAACATGGGGGTGATGCAGAGGAGACATGAGTGGGGAGTAGGCGAAGTGGAGAGATCTGGACTATGATTGGCCTTAACTTACTTTGTCAATATCCATGTACGCATGAGTACATAACGACGATTCCCTGCAATATGTAAGACAATGTCCAACAAATAAAAAATAATAACATTGTGTTCAAATAAACAACACAAATAGACACACTGGGACTCAGTGACTTTGTTCCGAGCGTTCTGCCCACATAGAGTTGGGAGTTGAACAGTTGGTTTGACGAAGTTCAGAAGGAAGCCGGCCCTCCAGTGAGAACCCTGCCCATGTCCAAGGTGTCTTTTATTGAGCATTAGACCTCATGGAGGGTGAAAAAGGAGAAAAGTTCAGAGAACCCATAAGGAGGTATGTTGATGGATTAGGGGAGAGCACTTGGCAAACATTTACAAAAAGAACATACTTATAAAACTCTTTGTAAGGCTTCTGAAAAGAGGAGTTGACCTTGAAGTACAGGTAAGGTCCGGAGGGGAGATGTGGGGAAGGGCAGAGCCAGGTACTCACAGAAAGGAAAGTGCTCGGGAGAAGAGTTTGTGCCAGAGAGCTGGGAGTGTGTCTCCAAGCCTGCTCCATCATCCTCCATCCTTCCCAAAATAACTCAGCCCTTTGGCTAACTTATTAGGGTGTTCCACTTTGGTCCCGCTCCCAGCGTTTCCCCAGCTGGCTAATTAAACGTAGCACATTTAATTGAATCACAGCGAAGCCCATCGCTGATGTCTCTACACCTGGAGGGGAAAAGGTGGGGTGTGATGGAAACCAAGCATCTCTCTCCGGTGCCAGCAAGAATTCTGTAGGTATTTTCAGACCTCAGCATAAAAAGCACAATATTCAAGGAGGTATCATGTAGAGATTAGAGTAATCTCCCCAAACAAGAAAAGAGACGATCTCCTTTTTATACAACAACAGTTCAGTAAATTTTGTTTAGCTTGCGTAGGATACAGTTAATTACAGTAATTTATCAAAGTGGCAGAAGGTGGTATTCACACACACACAAAGAGTATTTTCCCACAGTTGAAAATCCTTAGTTTTCTATAAGCTGAAGCTAGTACTAATTGAATTTTCACTTGGGTAGATAAAATCTTTAACAACTCCAGAATAACTAAATGCTCTCTGCTCAATGATGTGGATCAGGATGATTTACAACACCTATCACACAATCGTGCTAATTTTGCTTTTGTATGATTAATTAAAACAATATGTTCATCCTTCCTAAAGTGGAATTAGGGCACCTAAGGAGTTGGCTTTTATTACAAACTTCCCCATCCAGCAGTAAAAGCAATTTTAACACTTCGTCTTCAAGAAAATGGTAAGGACATGGGCCCCAGAGGGAGAGGTTTGCTCAAGTTCAGCTTTGCTCTTTGGAAGACAATAGGAGTGTGAGGGGCAGCTCGAGTTTTCTAGGACTTCAGAGCTGAAAATACCTTAGAGGTGATCTCCTGGAAATCTTCCATTTCACAGATGAGGAAACTGAGACTTAAGAAAGCCAACAAGTTGCCTCTAACTTCCATGGCACCATTTTTGGCAAATGTCATATCCAGCTATCCTGACACATAACCCAATCTTGCCTGTAAATCCGTTTACTCACCTGTAACGGGAGCAACAACATCCTTGTCCAAGAGGAGGCTCAGTAACAATTTGTAAAGACTGAGAGTCAGTAAACCTGGCTTTAAGACTGCAGAAGCTGGGGCTGGAGAGGTGGCTCAGTGGTTAGGGTGCTAGCCTGGCATGTGCAAGTACCCCATGCACCACGTACACAACGAAGTGTCGGAGCAACGAAAGCCACATGAAAACTCAATAAAATTGATTATCTCTTTCACTGTCCCTCTCTCTTAAAAAGAAAAAAAAAAGATTGCAGAAACTTACAAGCACTGAATCTCTCTCTAGTAAGTTTCCAAAATAAGAGATCTGTGAGAGAGCGGACAGAAAACTTCATAGAATGGTACCCTCAAGAAGACTAACGTAAACAGTACCCACAGAACCAGAGGACTTCCGCTTCTCAAAAGCAGAGGGCTCTTCAAGCTGATAACAATGTTTGCTAAGGGCTTACCATAAGCTAGACCCTAAGCTAAAGTACTAAAGCTCAGAGAGGTGGAACAACTTGCCAAGACCATTCAGCTCATGAGGGTAGAGCCTGGCTTTGTACTCAGGTCTTTCTGATCGCAAAACTGAGACTGGGCTCAAACAGAAGTTGGAATCTCAAAAGCCTATAGGAGCTGGACCATAGAGTTAAATAAAATGTGTGCATAGGGTGAATGTAAGGACGGTAAGTAGTTTCATGGGGGTGGGGGGAGCCAGAACTGAAAACCCAGAGCATGCATGTCCCACCCAAATCCAAAAGAACACATTTTAAGCCATGATCTGCTCTTCCACTGGACCCCATTCAGGCCACCAGCTGGCAGTGTCAGCCTGGTACAAAGATGTCTCTTCCCAGAATCATTATGGAAAGAGAAGGACTTAGTGGGAAATTCCAGAGAAAGCTCCCCGAGTGAAATGGCAGAGCCCTGGCAGCCCCTATGGGCTGAGGAGGTAAGGCTGAGTCAGATATCGGGGGTCTAGACACCCCAGAATTTGGGTGGAGTATGAGAAAATAAGGTGGTGCTTTCTCACAGTAACAGCTAGTTCACTTGAAGTAAATGGAAATGAAGTTCTCAAGGGCCCAGGTCCTCCACAGCATCTCAACAAGGAGAAAAGTGCTCCAGCTCCAGAGAGGAGACTGGGCTAAAACTCCTGCCTCCAGTATTCATAGCCATCTAGTAGTCATTGCCATCTGGTTACTGCCACTTGATGGACAGCTCAGGACTGGCCTATATTAGGAGCATTGTATGAAGTAGCTGTTATTAATGTCATCCTCGTTTTAGAAGGTCAAGTTTAAAGAGCTTCTCTCTCTTGTGCCCAAGATCACACTTCTGGTAAGCATCACAGGAGAGATTGCCAAGCTCTAGGACTTGGGCACATCTCAGGGCTTTAGCTTTGCAAATGCAGAGCTATGAGTTCCCTTTTATGTTCAGCTGTAGTGGCTTCCTGATGAGTGAGAGCCCCCAGCACCTTCTAGCCTCCTTCACTGGAGCAGAGAAGCTTCACTGTCTTTGGGCACCTATCAGCTGTCCCCATGCACCCAGAACATCCCTTTCCTAGTTGCCACTGCCCAGCTTCACCAGTTGCTAGGTGGCTGAGACCTCAAAATCACCAACACAGTACACAGGCAGGGTGCCACTTCAGAGTGCCTCTAATTCCAAGACCAGGGGAGATCCTGAGACAGCCTTCGACTCCTTCTCATTCATTCAACGTTTGAATGAATCCACAAGTATTTAACTGTACTCCACCCTGTGCCTGACGCTGTTCTAAGTGTTGAGTGTGCAGCATCCAACAAGCAAAGCCCTACTCTGATGGGGCCTGGATTCCGGTGAGGGAGACAATGTTAAAGATGGTAAATACGACAAGCTGAGGAGGTGTTAGAGAGCGCCTGGTGCTAGGGAGGAAAAATGAATCAGGAATGGAAGATATTGAGTGTTAGGGAAGGGAGATGAGATCTTAGAGTGGCTCTCACTGAGAAGGTGACTTTGGGACAAACTGAAGACATTAATGTCCGGAGAAGAACACCCAGGCTGAGACAAAGGAAAGATGGAGCCTGCCCCACTCGTCCTGTGTGTTGAAAGAAGTGTGAGAAAATCAGGGAGAGAGAGAGAGAGGGCATGGGTTCAAAGAGGCAGCCAGGAGCCAGATCCTTTCTGGTTGGTTCCAAAAAAGAACGAGCTTTTCCATCAGGACTTCCGGTATCAGACCCAAATTTTTAGGCAGTTGAAGACAGAAAGATCTCGACCACTTTCACTCTACATTTGGGAGGACTGAGATCCAGAGGCACAGTCCCCTCTGCAAAGCACCCCTGATGTGCTGGACTTCAGGAGCTTCATTCAAGGGCAGAAAGAGCATGCGACTTGTCCAGGGTCGCTGCTGCCATGTGCTGGATCTAGATTCACAGAGGACCCCTCTGTGCACAAGCAAACATTGGCTTCCCCAAAGGGTCTCCCCTAGTGCAAGATCACTGTCGGGACATGATCAAGTGTTTCCCATGCACTGATTTACTTTCTAATTCTAACCCTGCCTCCTGGTGAGTGGGGAGGTATTACGATCACTGGACGGATGAGGAGATGGAAGCAGAGAGGCAAAGTCACCTGCCTGAACTACCCAACCAGAAAAGCTGAAGGCTGAGGCTTGAATCCCAGAGCCTGTGTCCAGAGTCCACGATCGCTACCTCCACACTCGACCGCTGCCTCCAATATGATGCTTCTCCTTAAACATCCGCTAGGTCTGCAAAGGTACTGGGCTTGCATGGAGCAATGCTCTCTATGCAAGTGAAAAGTACAATTAGAAGATGCCAAGTACAGGGGTCATAAGCTTTCAGACTGATGATGCAGACTTCAGAAGAGTTCTTGCTTCCCCAAAGGGGTCACTGGCTCTGGCTCCAGGGACACTGTTAGCATAACGGCCACCCTGCTTGCTGCCTCCCCTCCTCTTTGTGATTCACTGGACAATGCAGGCAGCCACCTTCACCCACTGCAGGGGTCTGAAAAGCCCTTTGGCAACTGGCACATTCTTGCCCCTGTGGCCAGCTCACCAGAAGACCCATGGGCTTCTCCAAGCTGGCCTGATATCCGAAAGGAGAAAAAGAAATAACTTTAAAAATGCATGGCATGGACTGGAGCAGTGGCTCAGCAGTTACATCGCTTGCCTGGCAGGCACGAGAACATGGGTTCGAAACCCCAGCAACACGTACACAACAAAGTGTCAGAGCAATGAAAGCCACATGAAAAACTGAATAACGTTGATTCTTTGTCTCTCTCTCACTGTCCCTATCTCTTTAAAAAAAAATAAATTCTTTTAGGGGCTGGAGCGGTGGCTCAGCAGTTACTTCACTTGCCTGGCATTTGTGAGGATGCAAGATCAAACCCCAGCACCATGATTCTCTCTCACTTTCTCACTGTCCCTCTCTCTTAAAAAAAATTTTTTTTTCTAAAAAAAAAAGCACATGCTGTATCAATCTGTGATACATAAACATTGTTCCATAAACAATAGAGATGAGCCATATTACAAGCTGAATATACTTTGCAAACAGAGATTAAGTTTAGATTTGCCTCTGTCCTCCAAAGTGCCCAGCACAAAATAGGTACTCTAAGGAATATCTGTAAAATGACCAATAACTTAGATCTAGAATAAAATTATGTTACTGTAATAGAAAAAAGTAGATTGTGCTTCATTTTAAAAAAAATGCCCCAAATCTTAGTGACTTAGCATATGTTTATTTCTCATTTGCATAGTCTGCCATGGGCTCCAGTAACCCTCCAGGACAATGCCTTCCAGGAGATGCTCAGAGATCCAGGCTAAGTGAGTTTTTGACATCCTGGGGCACACAGTCTGCTCCCCAGGCAATGTGCAGGAGAATCAACAGGGAATCTCGTAGTGGCAATTAAGTCCTTCACTCCAAAAGTGACCCACATCGTTCTGTTCACAGGCCATTGAGTAGGCCCAGTCACAGCCCCACCTAACTGCAAAGAACTGGGGAATGACATCTTTTCACATACCTGGGGAGAAACAACTGTGCATGAATGTTCTCTGCTTCTGCTGAAATTAAATCATGCTGAGCAAAGTTAGCCAAACCCAGAGAGCCAAGG
>PVKS010047471.1:0-12804 GCA_004027875.1 Aplodontia rufa | reverse complement strand
TTTCAAAGTTTGTAGAGTAGGAAGTATCACCAGTGCTGTTTATAAAAATGTAATCCCCTTGGATATTTTGATTTAGTCTTGGAAAGGACTAAGGAATCCTTACTTTGTAATGAGTACTTCCAAATTATTTCTCCCTAAGAAGGACCATGTCCCTCTCCTTAGACATGAAGGTCATGCCCAATTTTTGACAAAAGTAAAGAAATACTATCAAATTCTGAAGACATTCATGAAGAGGTTAAAATAAAGCACTTATGGAACCAACGCACATGTCCCTCACTGGATGAATGGATCCAAAAACTGTGGTACGTACATACCATGGAGCTTTACTCAGCAATTAGAAATAATGATGTTGCATCCTTTGAAGGTAAATGGATGGCTATGGAAGAAATCATGCCGAGTAAAATCAGCATAACCCAGAGTACCAAGGGTGGATCTCTTCACTCATCTGTGGAGGCTGGAGCTAGATCCTGGCCATTGAGAAAGGAGGTCAAATCTCATGATTTAAATCTGGAAAAGTTGTAATGACATACAACCTAGGCATTTGTAGAGATGTTTTGGCAAGGAGGGAGCGGGAGGGATAAGGGTGGATAATTGGGGGAACCTTGGGGGGTAAATCTAATAGTCAGAACATATATATATATTTTTTTCATTAGAAGCATGTTTGATTGTTCAACAAATAAATTTCTTAATAAAAAAGAAAAAGATAAAACATTTAGAAATTCAGCCCCGGTTAACCATCTAAACCTGCCTAAAGATCCTTTCCGGTCTCCTTCCCCAACCTGGACTATTTCTTGCAATAGTTTCTAGCAAACTAGACAAAATGACTTGAAAGGAAATCTATAAGACTTTAAAGACAATGAAAGCAGATTTTAACCATTTGAGAAAGAGTTATGGTGATTTATATTTTTAGCAGGTTAAACATGTTTTCTAATGTCTCAAATAGAAAAAAAAGGCAGTTTTATTTTACTCTGATATACAGTAAGAAAATTTCTAAGTTTGAAGCAAAGTCTGATGGCCAACAAACTTTGTATTAATTTGTAACATCTGACATGAATAACTAGTCCATTGCTCAAAATAGACTTGGCTTGGTAACATTTAAAGAATAGCACATTTTCTCAACCTTTCCTACTATATTTCAAATCAAGAAATGTCTGTGATGAAATTTTAGAAGCTATGGAATGTACTGGCATGTCTGTTCCTCACAGACCTTCCAGACTTCAAATGCTTAACATCACTTGAAAGAAAACTGAATGCCTCAGGATTGAGAATATTCTTTTTCTTTAGTTCCAGGATGATGGAATAATTGGAATTATATCCCAAATAGAGAACACGAGACCACACATGGATGGTTTAAGGGCTATGTTGGGTAACAAATGATGGTGAAATTATCAAGTAATTTTGCAGCTGTGAGGAAAAATCCAGACAGATTAAATGAAATTCTTAGGATAATATCATACTATTGAGAATTATGAGTTACAACCTTCATGGAATAATGATTTCAATAGCGTATCTATCACCTAATATCTCTTAGGCTTATAATCTATTATTGACTTGGATTTAATTTTAATGCACGCTGTTACTTCAGAAGGATCATATGTTTCATTATCCTGTCTTGGCATACTTTCTAGGAAAGACACCACATGCATCAAATTACAGGAATAAAACTCATCATCATAGTGTTCTTAGTCATACTGAAATTGAGTTTCAGACTCTGATTTTTTGTTGTTGTTGTTGGGTGGGATGGGGACAACCATATTTTCCTCTGCTTTCTAAGAACACCTCCCCCAGTTAATGACCAGGCTCTCATACACCTTGACCTCCATGGGTCCTAGTAAAATCTAGCTATTTAAGAAAATGTGTACTTTTACAACTCAGGATTCCTTCAAATGGAATGAATGTCCAAGAAAAGATGAAGAGCTTTTTCCAATGGCAGTTAACATAGAAGCTGGAATCTAATTATCATCAGTGGTTTCTAAGGGACCTTTATATACACTTTCAGAGTTTGAGTATTACTAGGTAAGTTTCTTTATTGCGCTTTAAGTGATTTTTCTCGTTTATGTAGAAAGAAATATTCTACTTTAGTGCTCATGTTGTTATGGGTATTAAATGCTTTATAAATGTATCCAGATAATAAATATTCCATAATGAGGAAACAAGGGACTTGCAAAGATAATACCAAACAGCACTTTTAGACAAGATCCATCAAGCTGCCTGTTCCTACAAGGCAGCTGCTTCTTAGCCTTGCCTATTTGGAACAACCTGAGATGCTTATAAAAAGTACAACAACACAGTGGCTGGGGTATAGTGCATGTCTAGTACATGTGGGTTTCATGTTGGAGCCATGGCACCACAAAAAAAAAAAAAGAATAAACAATGAAATACAGAAACCTGGACATCACCCAGAGCTTAAACTCCAGGAGAAGAATTGCACAATCTGCATTTTTAAAAGCACATATCTGCAATAATCAGGCTATTTAGAACGCACTAAATTATAGCAAATATTGGAGATCTGAAAAGGCTTTGAGAACGGCATAAAGAGGAAGAATCCTTTTTATTTCGCTTAGATCAACCTTAACCGTATGAACGTGTCTGTTGCATCTTTGTGGGTTTGTGGTGGGTACAGCATACCAAGCAAGGTTTCAGGAGAGTTCTTACTTTCTGCCTCTGGAAACTTAACATCACCAAGTAATTCAGCAAACACAAAGCTCCTGCTTGCTGCCTTCATTTGCATAGGCACCAACAGGAAACAGCAGTCCCCAGGGATGTCAATCTGGAATCTCTTAGGATCAGCAAATTAAGTAGAAATAAACCCACAAATGAGCAACATGGAAAAAAATCAAAAGTGCTGCTTGCTACTGAAACAAACTTTGAGTGGCATCATTGTAAATGAAAAGCTTGGATGCTCCCGTGCAAGATACTGTCTCCAGCCTCATTAGGAGCTTCCACACTGCTAATAACTTGGAACTGATATTAGAAACAGTTACATTGCACCTACACATGATATGTTGCCCAACGCATGACCCACTTGCTACTTTACATTACTTAGACTTTCTGTACCAATAAATTTTTTATTCTTGGTTTAACCAGTTACATTACTCATTAAAGAAAATAAAACCTAATTAAAATAGGTTCCACATACCTATTTGGAAAATCACCTCCCGTGGCAGAAAGACTGAAGCAAGGAAGTGTGCATTCATTTACCATGTGAAGTCCTGCTGTGCAAATACATTTATGCCGGAGGTGATGCTTGCAATACACTTCAAACACAAATGCTCACACAAAATATCTTTGCTTCTAATACTATACCCATGCCAGAAACCTATCAAATGCTTTATATTTCATTTCCAAGGGGAAAATGTGTTTGGCATTCTATAAACCAAAAGTCATACAAGACTAGACAAAATAACAATGAAATTCTAAACACTGTCCTTCCACCCTTCCTTCATATATACATTAACAGTTCTAGTGACAGAGCACTCATTTACTAGCCTTAGTGTGTTTGATTTCCTTTAGGAAAATTTTTATTTGCACTTTACAACTATCATTAACTTCAAAGGATACTGACAGTTCTCAAGTTATTAAGTTAAAAGGCAGCCAACTATCAGCTGGAGTCACCACAAATTAATTCTCTCTTACAAGGCCACACTGGGTCATTTCCTGCCTTGATGGCAATAAATAGTCCTTATTTTAATATAAAGAATAAGTAAGGATAGTAATGTTTTTCTGATTAAAAAGATTAGAAGTGGGCAGGACCTAGGCTCAGTATAAACCAGGGATAGTTTTATAGCATTTGTGGTTGGAACTGCTATTTATCTACACAGTGGCACACCCCTTTCTTCCTGAAAAACAAACCAATAAAACAACAGCAACCTGATTTTCCTCATGGTAGCCAGAGACTCTCATAAACTCTTGCCTTACCTAGCATCCCTTGCAGCTAGATGGCTGTACGAAATTGTTGGACCAATGAGAAGTAAAACAAGCTGCAATGGATTTTTCCAGAGTGTGGCTTTCTAGCTAATGGCACCGACTCTTCCTTGCTTGTTGCTTTTTCTTTTTCCTGCCTGGAGCACAGATGGAAGATTAGAGACACAGGTTTAGAAGGGAGCTGGGAGGATCAGAAATGCATAGTTCATTACTATACTTTAAAACTTTTCTATCTTAAATGCTGTTAGAACATAAGTCTTAAGAAACAGGAACCATACGTATCTTTAAGGCCTAGAATACAGCTGACACAGAATAAAGTGCATATACCTGCTCAGTGCTGAAGGCATTAACTCATTGACTGCAGTACAGTGAGGGAGGGCGCAATGAGTACAAGCAGAGGGTCAGAGTGAGATTAGAACCTCTGCAGGTTGGCCTTCCGAGGACATGGTAAGGATGTGCCTTTTACCCTAAATGAGGTCCATTGTATGGCTGATTTTAGGGGAAGGCCAGGATCCGTGACCTAATGGTTTAATAGGAGAGCTCTATATTGAGAGCAGATAAAAGGACATTGAAGTAAGAGCAAGAACAACCAGGAGATATAGCAATCCAGGTAAAAGTGGATGCTGATTTGTACCAGGATTTTACCTGTGTAGAGGGTAAGAACTGGTCAGATTATGAACATATTTTGAAGTTAGAGATAGGGGATTTCCCAACAGATTATGGGTATCTTGAGAGTATAAAAGATAACTCAAGGATACCTCCAAGGTGTTAGGCCTAAGCAATTAGAAACATGAAGCTACCAATAACTGAGATGGAAAAGACTCCAGAAATAACATATTTTCTGGAAGACAGCAGGCCTTTAATTTTCTATTTGACATAAAATGTCTAATGGATGTCTAAGTACAAGAAGGCAGTGAGAGAAAGGCTTGATATGGAATTATAATTATTGAGAATCAGCAGCCACAGATAACATTTTAGTGTGCTATCACTAAGTAGCAAAAGAAGGAAGCTCTGAAGAGTCTTGATTGCTTGATGGATGCAACCAACAGATGATTAGTCAAGCTTGTCTGGTAGGGATTAATAAGGTTGTGTGAGTGGTGTACCCCTAGAAGTAGAAATGCTGGCCAGAATACCACTGCAGTAGTTCAGGCCTGAGTGAGGAAGGCCAGAAGGAGCATACTACAGAAAAAGAAACTCAACGTGCAAGTTGGTGGTGACTTGAATATTGAGCACAGGGAAGGTAATGGTGGTCTCTTGAAGAACCTGAATTTTTCCAACAAAAGGGAATAGAAAGCATTAGAAAGGTTATTGTCTTAGCTATGGTTGCCCCGGAAATAGATCCTGAGATATGGATTTAAGTATAAATGTTTGTATACGAGGTAATTTCAGGAACACTTTAGAGAGGGGAAGGGTAGAGGGAGTGAGTCAGGTAAGGAAGGATATCAGTAAAGATTGTGTTATCAAGCACATTACCACTGTCAGTAACTGAGGACCTTTGAGACACAGTATAGAACATATGCCTCAGAATTATGCCAAGGAAGGGGTATTTACCTGCTTCCAATTTGTTAATGACTGGGTGCTATTACTTAAAAAAAAAAAGTCTGCAGGTAGATATGCCAGGTATTTTCAGCAATATGATTACCATGTACAGAGATAAACTGGACTATTCATAACATCTTACAATTACAAAATTGTAGGGGAATAAAGTGAATTGGCTTATGAAAATAGTCTGTGATCTCTCTTCTAAATGGAAATGTGTCCATATTAACACAAGCATTTGCACATATTATCTGCGTATTGAAGCAATTCCAAGAGTAGAACAAAATGCTTTACTACACAAAGCTATGTACTAAAATCACACATCCAGGAAGAGCAAGGGGGATGTGTCCTTCTGCCTCCTTTGGACACCCAAGATGCCTAACTCCATGCTAAAACACTGTTGGTGATCAATAAATATCTTTTAGCTCATTTAATTTTTGCTTTTCTTGTGATATAAACATTTTCATTTATCAGAGGCAATACTGAGTACTGCAAGTATTAAAGATTCCTATGAAACCCCTTTAACCCCTTTATGGCATATTAGCAAGTTGGTTGTTCTCATTCTCGTGAATGCTTTTAGAAAAAGGATGAGATTGTTGAGTTGAATTACTTAAATAGTTTTCACAAATTCAGAACTATTCATTTTAGCAGACAAAATGTGAATCAGATACCACGGTGCTCAGTCTCGAACTATCCAGAACACAAGCCAAAATTAGAAGATGGACTTTTTGCGTGAATACAGCAAATGGCTAGAGTTTCAAGTCCTTGTGTGGTTTCCTTGCTGCCATGTTGTTCCTGGGAAGTTGGGCAGCTATAGCCATCTCCCTCAACTTGTACTCTGAACTTGGATCTATGGCTCAGATCTATGGTTTCAGAGCAGAACCAGGTTTCTGTCATTGGCCAATAAAAGTAGTTGCCCAGGAAAATACCATTTAGGAGCTAAGAAAAGCCCTTTGGTGGTTTATAGCATTGAGCACAAATGGATAGATGGGATCCAGATGCCCAAGATAGCAGTAAACTGAACTATGAATTCCAAAATATAAGACAGTGAAAGAGCAATTTTATATTACATAAAAATAATTTGTTATGCCACAGGCTCTCTTGATCATATGATACTCTTGCTTCTAAGGGTTCTTAATTTTAAAATGCATGGCAAATTATACAGTTTATGTTGGATGAACTACAAACCAAGACCATTCATCCCCTACCACTATTATCTAGAGGGGTTAAGACGATGTAAGTCTTATACTACGTATTATTTTCTCATCCAGCTGAATTTTTTGCCCTAGTACAAATTACTCTCTTGAGGAGGTTATCTGAAGGTTAAGTGGGAATTGGAATGAAGGCATACTTCTAAATTTGACCACAAGATTCAAGCAGAAAGTTGGCTGTTTTATTTCTTCCATCTTGAATATTTGAATTTTCAGAGAGCCATACAAAATCGTTGTCTCCTGAGTATAGCTATATAGAGGTACGAGTAAATATGGGAGAGTGAGTGCATTATTTTTAAGGGGAAAATGCAGATGAAAGATCATGCTTCAGCAGGGTGAGTGCAGCAAAACCCTAGACCTCATTTCCCTAGAACATCCTCAACTGTGATTTGTAGAAATACAGTACAAAATTCATTTGGATATCTTCATAAAATTGCTTTTAGCACAGAGTAAACCTCATTAGAATTTAAATGAAAACACTGCATTGTGCCAGGTATTCAACAGAAAATAAAAAGTGCCATTAGAAATGGTGTAAGGTATTGGGAAATAAGAAGGGGAGGAGGTGATATTCTGGGTTGTATTCCTGTACTGTCCAGAGAAAATCTTTTAAATTCAGTGTTGGGAAGAATGTAAACAAAAATCCATTCTCTGCTTATTAAGTTTTACACATTCATTAATCTCATTTCAGAGAGGTTACCTTTTAGTGTTTTTAAAATGGTACGAAGTTCCATTTAGTCATTTCCCCTGGGTTTTGGATAGCAAAATGTTATTTACAACACTGAGCATTTTCAAAGCCACCACAAAATCCTCTGTATAATTATCATCAGAAGTATTCCCCACACAAAACAAGGAAGCAATAGAAGTCCCAAGATACTCAAGTGCACAAATGTTTAGCAGCTCTCAGTTTAGAAATGAAAAATAGAATTTAAAAATTTCTAGTACATCTATTTAAAAACCATATTATGAACCAATAAATCTTAAATAACTATAAACATATTCAGTTGCAAACATTTAGTCCTTTCCCATTTCTCAGACTCCTTTCTCCCACCAAGACTTTAAAGAAAGTTAGCAAACCAGAGGCTTAGTGCAGAACAAAGATAATTCCATAAATCAGATTTTAATTTTATTTTGGGTATTTAAATAATGGACAGTCTTGGCAAAGTTGCTACAGCCTTGGACTCTCTGTGCCTGCATCTGTATAAAACTTGGGTGACACGGAATTTTATCCTTTTCCAATGGAATTATCATGGGGAAATCTCTTCTCAGAGCATATACTCAGGTTCTAAAATAAAGTGATTCTATAGAGGAAATACAACACTGGTCTACTTGGGATAAAGAAATCATCTAGTCCCATTGTTATTCTTTGCAAGGAGGTCTTGTTAATAGACTTTTGGTTTGCATTTCTGGATGGCATGTGCCTGCACATGTATGTGGCCCTTGTTCTTTGTGTTCAGGAAGTATTCCTGGGGGTCAGGAGAAGCAAAGGCTAAATGCTTCCTTCCTACCATTGACTCAGAGTAAAGACATTTTGAAAAGCGAACCTCACCTCTGCTCCCCTTTTCTGTTAATTTGCACAGATCATTAGCAAGTGAAAGGTGCTCTACAAACAGAACAAAATAACCTTTTCAGATGGACAAATAGTGATTCACAAAGACTAGGAAAAGCACGCTTAACATTGGGCTATTCACTGCAGAAAAATCTCATTATAAATGAATCAGTAAGCGCCATTGACACAGGACATGTGTGATTATGTTGGTAGGTCAAATTTTGTCCTTTTGAGTTTCTGATATTTGACATTTAGTGGATCAACATGACTTACTAAAGGAAAGGAACAATATTCTATAACTGGTTAAAAAAGCTCTACTTATATAAATGCTAATAAAAATTTTACATGGAAATTTGAACATCTTATTTCCTCTGGGATTGAGCTATCTCATCACTCAATAATGTTTACTATTTATAATGTTTTATCTGACTCAGACCCTAAAGATAACAAGGAGAAGCAGTTAAAGATTAAATGATGATTAAATTATACATGCCTAGAGACAGAAAATGTGAACAACTAGAGTTTGGCAAGGTTATTATCTCTTTATTATACTGCAATGGAAAATCATAAAAAAGTAGAATGTAATGCATGTTCTTATTTATTTATTTATGGTACTGGGGATTAACCCCAGAAGGGCTTCACCACTGAGCACATTTCCTACCCCCACACACACTTATTTAATTTTTTTATTATGAGACAGGGTCTTGTTAATTTGCTTAGGGCCTCACTAAGTTGATGAGGCTGGCCTCAAACTTGCTGGGATTACAGGTACACACCAACAAACTCAGTGAATATTCTTATTTTTATGTGATCTTATATATTTATGCTTTTCAAAAAAGTTTCATATTTTTTATTACCTTTTTAGTAATAGGTATAAAGAAATTAGAAGGATAAAAAGTTCCTGACTTTCTAAATTGCTCCTTCTCTTAATCTATACCAACTTAGCACCATTTAAAAAGACTTTAAAAAGTTTTTTGAGCTCTGGAGAACATTAGGTCAAGAAATCAGAATAAAATAATGTTTTATTTATTGCCAAATTAAAGGTGATAAAGAGCTCTGGAAGAAAAGTCAAATGATGGTTTGGGACCCAAGTCTAAAACAGAAATTTTTGCTCCAAACATTTGGCCCAGCATCACATTCTAATACTTCCATCAATAACTTTTCCATCATGGCTTATTTTATCAACATAGACACAGACTACTTGCTTTTTACAAAAGCCCTATTACATGCCAGTGTTTTAAATATTTGCCTGTGCCTAATAATCAGCAAGAGTGATAGCTCTATGTAGAAATTTCCAACTCTAACTCTTAAGGATTTGAATTTGAAGGCTTGGATGGAGCTTAATAATTATGTTTCTAATTATACCTGTAATTGGTGATACATATGATTAAGCCATTTGTTTTACTCTACTGGTATGATTCAGATAAAATTCAAGGTTCTTCTCTAAATAGCTAATTTCCTCTTTCTTCCTCCTATTCATTTTCTTAATAATGGTAGTGGCAGTCAACAAAAATTTATTGAATTCTATGTGCATGGCAGACACTGTATAGGCACGGGGGATGCTGACAGTGAGTTATCCCTCATCTCTGGCTCTTGGATTACTCATTTTATCATTCTGATAAAAAAGTCAATGGCACAATAAAACATAAGAATAAACATGATAATATACATTTCTCCTGACTCAAGTACAAGTATGACAATGGCATTCCCCAGTTTTTCTATCCTGAGAGACAAGAAAAGCACAAAGAGCTGGCAACCAAGGGAAGGGGCATTGTGAAAGGGACCAGAATCTCTTTCTTGCACTATGAGAAATGAGACGATTTTTCCAGATTCTTCAGGAGTTGGCAAGATGGAAGAAGCAAAGGAAATTAGAAATTCCAAAAGTAAACAGAGGCTACCAAGTTTCAATCATCCCAAGGGAGAAGCCATATATTGGTTTTTAGTTTCTGACTTTCTGTCTTTTTCTGTTGCATAAGATGAAATATTGATTTCCTGTGACCTATTATGAATTTAATACAGAATTAACACCAGGAATTATAATGCTAATCCTTTGATTTTAATTTTTAAGTCTTGTACTGGAGGTTAATAGTGCTTCAACTGAGTACTAAACTAGATAATAGCCTTATCAGGTCCACTCTGGTTTAAACCACAATTTAGTCTGTAAGTTTATTACATTTGCTTAAAAGTTGGACTGTAAAGGAGTACAGAAGAAAAAATAAAATCAATCGTTGATCAGATGCTGATCTACCATTTGGTGTTAGCCAAAATTCAAATTCTTGATAGAAGAAAGAGAAAGAAGTTCGCGACACAGCTATGGATGTGTTCTGTTAGATGAAATATATTAAAAACAGAGGTATCTGAATGCGCCCATCATCTTCAAAATTAACCAATTCATTAAGATACAAGAACTTTATCAATTTAAACACTCTTTAGCATTAAATAATGTTAAATTTATTTAAATTTAAATATACTTATATTTAAATAATTTTAGCACATTTAACATTATTTGGAACATTATAAAATGTTCAAGTGCAAAGAAAATGGCAGTGTAGTTCTTCTTTACAAAAAGGGAAAAAAACATTTTGTATAAACTACTCAGGGCATGTAGATTTACTGTTACCTATGAAACCTTATTTATAATCCTCTGAAGTAGATTTCACAGAGGTGGAAACTGAGACACAGAGGAGTTAAATAATTTGCTCTCATTAACAGAGATGGTATTTAGCAGAAGAATGTGAACTTGGCTCTGTCGATCTCTGAAATCTCTGTAATTGCCATACTGAATTCTTTCAGTCTTTAAAGTAGAAAGCAGATAGCTCCATCATTAAGCTGTGAATTACTTATTTCATCAATTCTAAGATGCACATTTTTTTCACATTTTAGTAGCCTCTGAAATTATGATGCTTCTTAAAGTAGCTGTCAGTCAGGTATATCCGTGGTGTGATTATCATGGCCTGCACATGTACTTCAAAACATTAAGAGTGGGGGCCTTGGAAGACCCTCCTCCCCAAACATGACTGCATTGCCTTCTAAGCATTGCTGTGTCTCCAGCAGTCTTGAGGGTACGGGAAAGAAAAGGGACAATAACAATTCTGTCGTAACATCATTCAGAATCATATTCTGATTGTGAAAAATTCTTTAGAATGACTTCGTTTACTTTTCTTTTTATGAGTGCATAAGAAGGGAAAAAAATACCCTCTGCCTAAATAAGCTCTTTTATTGCTATATGGAGTTATTCTACATTTTAAAATGGTGCACTATTAACTTAAGGACAATACATTTTTTTTCTTTGCTGTAGTAGAGACAATATTGATATATATTAAATGCAATGAAATCCAGTGATCAGATCCTTTAAACTTATTAAGTGCAAACGTTTCAGGGAAAACACAAGAGGAGCCTATGAGAAGAGGTCCTTGAGAAACCAGCCAGCCCCTCTGAAATTCTCTCCTATTCAAGTCCTTTCTGGGAGGTGGGAGGAGACACAATCTGAAGCAAGAATCAGTACCATGCCCAATTCTGTGTGATGGAAGCCTCTATCTCTCCCTTCCTCTGAGGGGACAAGGCCCAAACACGTTAATATTAAATGTTGACTGTGTCCACTATTTTAAGTTGTGGCTTGAATAAAAAACACTGAGCCTTGGTACAGTTTAGACTGCCCCTCTGCTTTATTCTGAAAGTGAGCATTAGTTACTAACTACAGTGGAGTCTTCTGCAGCAAGGGTGATCTCTGGTTTCTCTTCTTTTCTGACTGAAGACTCTGTGTTGCTACTGAGGGACATAAGGTGTCTGCTGTATATGTAGCTAATTCCCACCTGAACAGGAATGGTGAAGGTTTCCTGCAAAGTTGGGAGTAAGTGGTGGCCTCTGCACACTAAAGTTTTAGGAAGCTACTTACCCCTTTATTTTTGTTGGGGCCCTGAAAAATACATGGTGGGACACTGAACAATATCAAGACCACTTTCTATTTTCAGTTGAGGTCCTTATAGACTACGGCGTCATTGAGAGTTACTGGTTAGTAAGATGACCATATTAACTTCCCAACGCCCTCCTTTCCTCCCTTCCTTCCAACCCTTCCTCCTTTTTGCAACTATTCAGAGTGCCTACTACATGAGAACTAATGGTGTGTGAGACACAATACCTGATCAAAGTAAAATTACAGTCCAAGATGGAAATGGACACACACGCAGGTACAGAAATTATGATACAAGGTGAACACTTATGTATAGGCATACCTACAAGAGTACATAAAAGAGACAACAAAATCCATCTGGAATGCTCATCACATCTTTCCATCGAGAAATTATCATCTAAAAGATGTATCAAAGAGCTGGAGAGATGGCTGAGTGGTAGAGTGCTTGCCTGGTATATGTGAAGACCCAGGTTTGATCCCCAGCACCACATACACAATTAACAAGACCAAATGAAAACAAAATTTAACTCTCACTTTCAAAAATATTAAAAAATGCTTCAGTGCAGTAGTTTTCAACTGGGGGTAATTTTGTCTCCCAAGAGGTAACAACTGCGTGTGCAATGGGGGTGTTGTACTATTGCATCTAGTGGGAAGAAACTGTTTCCTAAGCTAAG
>PVKS010047470.1:0-12809 GCA_004027875.1 Aplodontia rufa | reverse complement strand
TCCCTTTTGATGTATAATAATTGCCAAGTTCCTTATCATTTATCTTTTAAGCAGCTCTCAAGTCCTTCCCCTACCCCTGAGTTCTGGCCCTCATCCTCCTCACAGAGATCACTTCATCTGGGTCTCAGCCTCCGGACCCACTCCTCCTTAAAGCCACCCTCTGTGACCTTTCTGAAACATGATATGATCACATCACCAAGCACTGAAAATCTCCTCCGGCCAATTCATCACCCTTATCTCCTCTCACCCACATCTACAAACACAACTGGGCCCCAGCTCTGCCTAACTCATAATATCTCAAGTGTGCCAGGCCAGTCCTAGTCCCACACCCCTGCATGTAATGTTCCCATGCCTCGAGGTGTCCTTATCACTCCACACTCGCCCAGTTAACATTTGCTTTTCCTCAGTCTCAAATTGAAGCTGCTGTCCAGGATCGGCTCCCCTGCCCTTTCCACATTCCACCTCACTCAGATTTAGATGCACAACTTGTGTATGTTCATAACACCTCAACAGTTCCCCGAGTATGGCGTTTGTCACATTGAGCTTTAATTACTGATTGATTTATTGACCTGTCCCCCAAACCTAAATTCCTCAAGTACAAAAACGGCTTCTCATTCACCTTAGTATCCTCATTACCTCATAAAGACACTTAATAGTTATTGAATTTATTTATTCATAAATATCCAGTTGAAATGTTTGTCTCATTTGGATTATATTTAATGGCAAGCCACAGGTATAGCTGGATTCTAAAAAGAAATGATTTAATGATTCAGACTGAGTTCTTTCTCTTCATTTGCCATTTGAGAGATCTAAAGGAGGCATTTTAATGCTCACAGAAGTCCAAAAGATGGACGTTATATGTTACAGGCCTGAAGACTGAGACCCAGAGAGATTATGTGATTTGATGTATATAAAGAGCTTTAACCATTCCTAGCACATATGATAAACATTTAATAAATGTGAGTGGCTATTAGCTTCAGTTTCTACTAAATCCCAATATAAAAATCATGTGATTGTTTTCAAATTTGAAACCCCAGCTCTCCAAAAAATATGAACGGTAGTTTTTCATCACTGGTGGGGTTTGATTAATACCATCCTTTTTTCTTTCTGTTTTTTATTATTTTTGTTTTGTTCTTGAAATGCAAAAAGCAAGTGGCATATGAGGATACTAGGATGCTGATATTAAACCCAAGGCAACTGTGCTTTAAGAACACAAAGAAAATCGTCGTGTGTGATGCATTGTGTCATGCTCATACATTTGTATAACTGATGTGTGAAAGAATCAGTGTCATTCAGTCCCACTGCTAAGCCTGCAAAAAGAAATGATAGAAAATCAGTCTTTACCTATTACCCAGGATATAATGAGCATTTCCATCCAAGAGAAGCAGGATGTTTTCATCCTGAACAGCTGTTTTGCATTATCTGTGCTGGTTTCATTAGGAAGGAGTTTGGTGCCTTCAAATCTGTCAGCTGCATTCATGACTAGCAGTCCCAGAAATATGGTGAAGGAGGCCGCATGTGCTACAAACTTCATGAATGGTCCACGCATTATCTTCCCCATCTGCCACAATACACACCAAAAGAAAATCTTAACTTTGTTTTGTACATTTTGCAAAGCACACACACACACAAGAACAAGCTTCTGCATAATTCAAAGTCTTCCTAAAATAATTATACATGTTTATATAATTCTTGTTTTAGCAATTTCCATGCTGTTATAAAATTTTTAACATATTCTTTTCCCGTATGTGCTAATGCTCTTGATTAATAATTGAATAAACTAAATTTTCTCTACCAAGGATATTTAAATCTTATGATACTATGTGATATTGGTGAAAAAACAAAGGACATAATATCAGGACTTTCATAGAAAGCAAGCTAATATAGTGGGCCTTAAGTGTTGAGGAAACAAAATATTCAACTCAATATTCTTTGCAATTTATAAGAATCCTGGTTGTTGCTCTCACATCTATTTCATTGATATTCATGCGTGCAGTTCAGGCCTCTGCTAACATTGCTATCCTGGTGCAGTTATAAGTGATGAAAAGTATTACAGAGGAGACATGAGATCAGGGAATGAATAAAAGCAGGGGAGATCCTGGACTAGGATCGGGCTTAACTTACTTTGTCAATACCTATGTATGAATGAATATGTGAAAGCGATTCCCTCCAATATATAAGACTATGTCAAACAAAAACAAATAAATAAAATAAAGTCATTTAGTGCTGATTTCATAAAAATTCATAAGTACCAAGAAGAGAACACCCAGCTTAGACAAGGTGGGAGGGTGGTTCCCATGATGTATTGAAACAATGTCCTGGAAGGACACTAGATTTAAAGTCCAACATTTTAGGTTCAGGTACCAGTTTCATTTCCTTATTAATGAGTGGTAATGAGTACATTTCCTAAATTATGCAAAAATCATATTCTTCATATGAAATATGGGCATGATAAAAGCAACAGCGTCCCTATGTACAGGGATTTATTTGTGCAGGATTTATTTGTCTGAAATGCACAAATCTTAGCCTAGAGGGACAGGGTCAAGATTGTGTTTCAGGAGCTATGGGTATCCTCTGAAATAGGGAACAAAACTCAGTATGCATGTGCAGTTTGTTTATCTTCCTTAGGGGAGAACCCATAGTAATAAGCATCACTGTGTCTTTATTTCTCCATTGCATGCTGTATATACAATTTTAATTCTATAATGTTGTAGATGTGATTTGTTTTAATCATGTATTAAAGCAAATAAAAATACATTGCCAGATTCAGTATCTCTTCATGGAAAAAGCAATCATAAATTTTAAAACAATCTTTTCAAATTCATAATGTGCTATATTTATTTGGGGGGAAATGAAATTGGGGGTAATGACTCTAGTAGTGAAATTCATGGACAGGTTATGTATTGGCTGCTTGTTTCAGCAAGAATAAAATGCAGGTTTCAAGAATACTGAAAAGATGAGAGTCTAAATTAAAATAGAACCAAACAAATAAGAAAAAAATGAAAGATGACAAAATGAGCTGAAGATAAAGCTGCCCACATCAGAATGGGCCACAAGTTTGATAACTCTGGAAGCTTAGCATGGCTTTCCTGGACATGTCTGAAGCCACTGTACAATTACCCAGGCAGAGTCTGCACCCAAACCTGGCTTGTCTTCCTTCTCCACTGGCTTTTGGCCCTTATAAAATATTATTCTTTTATTTTACTCTAACAGGACAGTGGAAAAGCAAACCAGGTATTGTTGCTCATTATTAAAGGTTTAAGGTTATTTTGTAAAAAAATAAGCAAACAGATGTACAAAAGCAAAGAAGAATTGGGTTGTCAGGATTATCAAGTGTATTTGCATGCTCCTATCCCTCAAATCCTTTACTTTTTGTTACAGACAGTTGAGAGTTATATCTTTCTTTAAATTAAGGGAGATTTTATCACTTATTAGTGGACTTTAGGAACAAATCCATCTATATATTCTGGGATATAAATGAATTAAAAAAAAACTTTACGTAGGGAGAGTAATTTGTTGAATAAGTTGAGCAACAGATATACCTGGCAAATTATTGAGGGCAAATGTTGAAAGAAATACTTGCCTTTGAATATTATATATCATGCTCTTTTGAGTATCTATGACCAAATACCAACAACATGTAGAAATGAAAAGAGTTAAGGCTAGCTTAAACTAAGATTATTTGAAATCACATTATGACTTATTTTTAATGTAATGAGCATACAGCAACTGATGTTTGGATGACAGTACCAGAATGAGAACAAGTAAGGACAAAACATTTCTGGAAAGAAAAGAGAAAAGGCTTGAGGACAGAAAACCAACTTTAAACAGAAACAAGGCCCCTGTGAAGATGCATATGCTTATAACTTGATTTGGATTAATTTTCATGGATATTTTGGAAATTCTAAAACATTTTATGTATACCTTAAATAAAAGCATTAATTTAATGGAAGCTATCTTACCCCAATAAAAAATAAATTCCATGAACTTCAAATAACTCTTATGCTCATTGCTAATGGAAAAAATTATAAAATAGATTTTATCATCATGCTTAAAAAGGCAAATAATAATAAAACAGAAAAAATGCTTTGAAATGTCCATTTAATGTGATTATTTGCCTTATTGTTCATAAATGAGGATGCAAAACAAATGCCAGAAAGAAACATAGCCAGAGAAGAAGAAATAGTGAAGGAAATCAGGTTAATTAGGATTCAATCAAAATTCAAGAAACGTGTAAATCTAAAGATTCTTATAAATAGCCTCTTTCAAAGCACCAGATGCTCTAAAAGGCATTATGCTTTTGAATTTGCTGGTTATAAGAAAGGAAAATTATATTTAACTGATCACAGAGTGATAACAAGTAATTCAGCTTAAATCTCTGAAGACAGAAAATATGAGTAGAAGCAAAACAAACTACATACACAGACGCAACTCATGTTGAAATGAGAACTTTTTTGAATTTTTTTTACAAAGTGAAATTTTTTATTCCAATAAAAAAGGGGGAAAATATAACTTTCTAGGAGAAAATGTCACAATAAATGTTATATCTAATAAATCTCACTGTTTCCATTTTATGTTGCTCATTTATATTATATTTATAGAGATCAATTTTTATCTTATATATTTGAGGGGAGAAAAGCTATGATGATGGATTTTACCGTCATGAGAAAATGCCTGGGTCCCAGCCGTTCCTACTATGATCATTAGAAATAAGCATGAATTTCCCATTGTGTAAAAGGCTTTGCATCAGCTTTCTAGAATGAATCATTTGAGAGGTCCCTAAATGGCTAACGCACCAGCATGTGATTAAGTAGTAAGAAGACAATATGCTGGTAATGGGGTGTACGTGTCTGCACCCATGTGTTACATGTGTCTGAAGCTGAGCCAGGTCCCTGCTCCAGAATGGCAAGTGATGGGCTGACACTTCCACAGGGCGCGTGCATCCGTACTCCGGAAGAAAGGCAGCTTTAGAATTATTTCAACTTGCCTCTCTGATTTAAACTTAAACAGGTGTAGAAAGAAAACTTCAAAAACAGGAAGAACAGGCTTGTTAGCAATGCAGGACATTAATTTCTGGGCCACAGAAAGATGGGTCGATACTTCTCAGACTCGTCACCCAACCTCTATTGGAACTTATTTTCATCAAAGCCTGAATGAATACATTTTGCTAAGGAAACAGGCTCTCTTTGCTGTTGGTTTCTTGAGTAGTTTGTCGCTAAATTAAATATTCTTTTTTTTTTAAGAGAGAGCGAGAGAAAGAATCGATTTTTATTATTTAGTTTTTCATGTGGCTTTCGTTGCTCAGAGACTTCGTTGGGTACTTGGTGCTGGGGTTTGATCTCGAGTACTAGCACCTGCCAGGCAAGCACCATAACCCCTGAGCCACCCCTCCAGCCCCAAATTAAATATTCTTAACCAAAATAATGTCAAATGAGGATTTACATGATTGACCTTTATTTAAGATGTCTGGTCATATTAGCTAAAATAAATACAAAACAAAACTCCCATCTCAAATACTGCCAGAGGGGGAAAAAAAAGAGGAAAGCAGTCATCTTTTAGGGTGATTTCATTAAAATATATAAAAGTATATGTACAGATGTGCCTAGGGAGAACAAAAGGCAAAAGACTAATGTAGTAACTAAGGTTTTCTTTCACATGCATTTAGTAGTGAAATTAGAGGTGAATCATTTCTTCTTTCCATTTTTATTTTTGTGTTTCCTTGCAAAAATGTATTATTTTTGTAACATTAAGAACAATAGATTAGGGCTAGAGAGGTGGCTGAGTGGTTACCGCACTCGCCTCCTGGCATGCACGAGGACGCGGGTTCAAATCCCAGCACCAACACAACAAAGTGTCAGAGAAATGAAAGCCACATGAAAAACTACATAAAATTGATTCTGCCTTTCTCTCTCTCTCTCTCTCTCTGCCTCTCTCTTAAAAAAATAGATTATTTAATACTACTGTACTTCCATGAAATTTTCATTTTGCAAATAGAAATTTTTCTGTGCTATTGCTTCTCATAGACGATAGAGCTGCAGGCTTCACAGACCTACCTTGCTGCAAGGAGCACACCAGTAAATGAGAGCCAGAAAAGGCAGTCCAATGGCGACAGCGAGGACCACGAGGAACTTGACCGCCATCGTCTGCTGCCGTAAACCGGACAGGTTTTCATACCATATGGAAAGAAGCTGCTGTTGGCAGTTTGGATGAGCTACAAACTAGCAGGACAATGACAAAGCGTTTAACAGCTTGATTAAAGAATGCTTCAGCATCAAATATATTCGTGTGTTCTAATATTTAGCTCTGTTCATTCCCATGAAAAATATTATTGGAATTAAAGACTAAAACATGAAACATCTAATTAACCAGCATCCAGCAAGATGGATGGCAAGAGGCCCTAATACACACGATATAAATTGAGAGATTCCAATCAAGCTTTTCCTTTATGACTGACTAATGGGCTTTCTTCCAAGGCATACAAAATTTATTTTAAAATTTAATATTATGAGAAGATTCATCAATATTTTCCACAAGGGCTTTCATGATTGGTGTGTGTATGTATTTTTTTTTTAATTAGAATGAGTGAGGTTAAGATTATACCAGTCCAGATGTCTAATTTTTTTTAAACTATACCACCTTTCCTTCACTAACTTGAAATGCCACACCTATTTTATACTGTTCCTCATTGTATATCCATCTGTTTCTGGACTACCTATTCTGTTCCATTGATAGCTCCTTTTTTTCTTATAACAAAACATTCTTTCCATTAAGAAAACTTTAAATTTCCTTTTTTGAAGATTTCTTAAATTCTCAAATATTTATTCCTTACAAATACTGTTTCTCAATTATTTGAATTTTTACATAAAATAGTAAGATTATTCAATATACAAAAATAATGACCCAAAATAAAACTTGGTAAAGAATATTAAAATGTTATATAAAGGAACTACAAATAAATCTTAAGGATGGTTAACTTTGAACTTTGAAGATAATTAAAACTAGATACAGTGTTTATCTACTCAGAGTGGTTAAGTTTTGGTGACATCCATTGTGTGTGGAAGAGATAAGCCTTTTCATGCGCTATTGGTGTGTGTAAACTAGTGCATCTTTTTTTTTTTTTTTAAAGAGAGAGGGACAGTGAGAGAGACAGAGAAAGAGAGAAACAACTTTATCTAGTCTTTCACATGGCCTTAGTTGCTACAACACTCAGTTGTGTACGTGGTGCTGGGGCCTGAACCCGGGTCCTCGTGCTTGCCAGGCAAGCGCTGAAACCGCTGAGCCACCGCTCCAGCCACTAGTGCATCTTTTTGAAGGAAAAATTAACAAATGTTTTGAAATTTAAAAATAAAAATTTGACATATCAATTCCACATCTAGAAATTTTGTCTACAGATAAAACAGATGCAAGTAAACAAGCCATTTAAATATATCTACTGTACAAAAAAGATGGTAAGAACTACTATCTAAAAATATAATAAACATCCTCAATTTTTAATAAGTTTATCACAAAATGATAGAGCAATGGAGCTCTTGAAAAGAAGAAGTGGGTGTTTACTGATACATGATGATGTCCAAGATACGAATTTGTGGAGATAAACGCAGCAGTGGTTAATTACTCTCCGTTAGGAGTTGGACAGATGGAGAGTGGCATCTCTACACTATCTGAATACTTAGCATAAACAGGGATTATTTTTAATGTAAACCTATTTTTAAAAACTTTTTGTAAAGATCTTACATATCCTAGAAAGCAAAGGGGTAAGGGCCACTGCATGAAGAAACTAACAACATCCTACATATAAAGATACAGCTGAAGGGAATTCGAATGCACTCAAGAAGAAAATGAAGCTATCAGCTCTGAATTGGAGAATATCAACAAATGGAAAAGTGGACTTGAGTGTGAAACACTCTGAGGTTTCTATCATGTAATAATTACCTAATAATTTGTAAACACAAAGCTACTGTTATCACATAAATTGATAAAACTGGCAATCACTATAGTGTTATGTATAAATAAGTCTAAAGGTAAAGACTGACACGTAGCGTAGTTTAAACACCTCACAACATGCATATGATTTATTAGAGAATCTGCCTAATGACAGTGAATTAGGAAAACCCAGCTCAGTCTAACAATGCCAAGCCTCTGTGTTTCTACACAGATCAACCCTCATTTAGCAGTGGTAGAAAATGAAATAAGAAAAGTGGGTTTCATGCACACCCTTACTTTTTTTACTTCATATTTAATGGCAAGTTTTAAACGGCTGAGATTTGGACGACCATGATCACCGGGGTGGCATGTTTCAACATCCCCATTCAGAATGGCTTCTACTTCTTCGGTGTTTCTACACAGATCAAGGAGTCCAACTACAAAATCTTTGCATTGCATTGACAGCTTTTTGTAGTCATTCTAGGAAAGACAAAGCAAAACAAAAAAAATAATAATAAGTAGAAGTTGCAGATTTTACTATGCTATACAGCAGAAGTTTTGCAAGTCTTGAGGGATGGTACCTTTTAAGAGAAAAATTCATTTCAGTTTTGTTTTCTACCATACTCTTGAACAGCATCGTTGTCATGCTTTGTATACATTATATCCTTCGTGGTCATAATCTCATCATCTGGGTGAATAATATACATTTGATGGATCTTCGCTAGACCGTGTTGGTAAACTTGAGACACAACATTTGGAAAGATTCCAGAAAAGCAAGCACTATCAGTTATCATTTTAACAAACTGTTGTTATCAAGCAACTTTATATGCTAAACATGGGACCAAAAGATGAGGTACAGATATAAACTCTGCAAATTGAGACTATTTTCTTTAGAGATTAAAAAAATAACTAATGAAAACACTTTCATTGTATTGGTATATTTTATAGTTTGTTCCTGATGGCCTAACATTGTCTTGGGAAGATTTGGAGAGTCCAAGTAATATTCAAATTGCTGTAAACTCAAGTCATCTTTCTATACAACATCTATTCACATCTTCATTCTGATGCTTCTTTAAAAAAAAAAGAGAGAGGGAGGGAGGGACAGTGAGAGAGAGAAAGAAAGAGAGAAACAATTTTTACTTAGATTTTCATGTGGCCTTTGTTGCTCTGAGACTTCCTCGGTGCTGGGTTTCGAACTTGCTTACTCGCGCATGCCAGGCAAGCGCTGTAATCGCTGAGCTACTGCTCCAGCCCCCAGATTTTTCTAACATTTCCTTTTTCTTTATTTTTAATAATTTTAGACATATGTAAATCCTAATCAAGAAAACCTATTAGGTAGAGCTTGTAATGTTTCAGGGAAATGATCACTATCCCATTTAATCTTCACAATGATCTTGCTACGGTTAATAATGTGTCCAAAATCATGCAGCCTGTAAATGTTAAGATCTGGTTTAAAAGATAAATCTGTTTGGCCCCAAAATTCTCTGCCTTTGAAAATAGCACTGTTTCATCTCTTCTTCATAGACTGCTTTTCTACTTTGATCTTTGACATAATTGAGGGGGCAAGTGGGACAAATGCTGTTCCCATCTTACGGATGAGAACACTAAGGTCCCTGAAGTCACACAATTTCCGTGGCAAAGTTTGCTTTTAAACTCAGTTTTGCAGATTCAAAATCAGTTGTCTCCCCATCCTAAAACTATCATATGTTGTAGTTTGAAACCAATCCCCTGGAAGGATCAAGAGGAATATGCTGGAGAAACACAGGTGACTCTGGATGTCTGTCAGGATTTTGGGGAGTCTACAGGAAGCACAGTTTCACACTGTGTCAAGCACCTATAAAGGCTCCTCTCTATAAAATATGCTGTGTGAACTTCAAAACAAGTTTAGTAACTGCTGAATGGACTAACTTTGCTAACTCCAGCTTCAAACGGATTTTATAAAAGCCAACTGAGAAAGCCATCTGTCTTACCTAAGAATGGCCCAGGCTTCTAAACAGGTGTCTAGTTGGATATTTATCAAAGCAGGGTTATGAGGAAATAGCTTTCCCTTTTCACAACATAATCAATTAGGGTTAGGGGTTAAATGCAGAGATATGGAAGAGCATATGTTGCCCATCTACTATACTATAGTACAGTGGTTAGGATTTTGGGCTTTTAGGGCTACAGAGACCAGTAATCAAATCCCAACTTTTCCAGTTATTAGCCATGTGATATTAAATAAGTTAAAAGCATTCTATGACATAGGTGTTGTTTTCACTCTCATTTTACAGGTGAGAAAACTGAAGGTTAGTGAGATTAAAGAAGTGTTAACGTGATCAAGCACACAAACGCTTTGCATGGTGCTGAGAATTACTTATCAATCATTCAATGACATATAAATATTTTATGACATCAAAGACAAGATTTGGAAACAGGCCATCTCTGGATACTATAACAAAAAGGAGCTATAACAAAATGTGATGTTCCTGGCTTTATTGTATATACTGCTCAATCTCTATAGAAGTACCCTTTTCCTTTTAAAGATAATAAAGTAGTAGCCAAAACCCATGCTCTCTAGGATTCTAAGAAGGTTCAGGTAAAACATGTGATTTGAAAAACATGTGAATTCATGTGTCAAGAATATTATTAGTAGAAACCATATGGAATGAAAAAATCTTATTCAATAACTTTGTGGTATTTAAAATCTGAACCTAATTTTTTCCAATTAACTGGTTATTCTCAGGACAGTCTCAAGCAAAAACACCTATTTCTTAAAAAGTAAAAAAGAAAAACTAAGAATTAGACTCTGCTTTCAGAAACAAAAATTTTTTTCAACATAGGAATCCATTTACAAATGTTTCCTTATCTTAAGTTCTCTCAAATTGATACGTCAGTTCATTTAAAATGAAATGTTGGCAGTGGTTCATTAGCCAGCATGCAGCACTGGGGATGTGCTTCCTTGAGAGGGAAAGTGAAGCTAAAGGGTCGGCTTTAGTAGGTTGACTTAACACTGGGTTATCTTTGGGTCAGACATCTGTACCTTACATTAATAAATTAGAAACAGGAGCTTGCCCATTCTCATTGACCTTCCAATTGAAAAGAGATGACTGATGGTGAGTTAATAGAATTTAGAGACTATTTAGAAAAACAAAAAACCCTTGTTAAACAGTCCTTTCAAAATGTTATCCTAAAAATCCTTGTATTGTACATGGTAGATGAAATGTTGTGATCTATGATTGTAATCTCTGGACCTTCTTTCTATAGAAAGAATAAAGTTTACTTCATAGGAAACTAGTAAAACTAATAAGGTCAGGAAAAATATGTGACTTGGGTATCAGTAATCAACTGTGCAGCTTTTGAAGAAGAGCAGACCTGGTTTTGAAGGTAGACTCAGCCTGGTTATTAGCTGTGTGACTTAAAGCCTCATAACACTCATGATAAAACAGGAATAATACTATTACCCACTTCCAGGGTCACCGTAAAAATTACACAAGCTAACAAATGTCAAGTTCCTGGCATAGGACAGTGTTGATCAGTGGTAATTATTATTATTTTCATTATTCCATAAATACTATCCAGCTCTTCTCAGTTGGTCATTATAAAGCTTTGCTAACAAATGTAAAGGCATGTTGGGATTCCTGGGCATGCTCTGAGAATGTACTGAAAGTTAAATGCATGTATTAATAAATACTCTGCACTTCGGTGCTGTGACAGATACCGCAGTCTTGCTAAGACGGAAGTTTCGTGAGATGGGAGTTTTATAAAATGGAAATCGGTACATGAAGTGTGAGGTGAGTAGAGAATAATATTATTGAGATAGTGATGAATGGCCTGCCATGATTTGGGGACCAAGCATCACTCTGGAACTCTGCTGCTCCTCAGGATAATTGTCATTCAATGGCACAATGATCATTTATCTCTGTGTCAGTCAATGTGGTGACAATGAGCAAGAATTATAGAGGATCATTATGGAGTTGTGATGGACAAAAAAGTTAATCAGACTCTATTCTACAGGAAAGGTGAAAAGAAATGGGAAGCAAATTCAAAACAAGAAGTAAAAGAAGACGTTTTCCTAGCTATGCCAGATGCTACTGAATTTTCTGTTGATTGTTAGCATTAGTAGTGGCTGCTTATTTAACTTAACATAATGTTGGATACCCAGTTATTCTTCTGTAAGCATAGAAATTTTCAGGTCCTATGAAGTTGGAGGAGATGAGGACCCTCATAAACCAGATTGTCACACTTACCTTCCCTCCTTAACCACTTAACGGCATTTATTTGCTTACACATCTGCCTGTTCTCAATGGACTTGAATATCCTTAAAGACAAAGATTATGTCTTATCTGCCTTTGAATCCACACAACCTAGAGTACTGGGAGACATATGTAGATAATCAATAAAGGTTGTTGGCTGAGTTAAAGAGAGGAATGTGGCTGGGTACAAAACATACCTGGATATTGGAAGAGTTACTTCATTTCTGGTCTTCTTAATTTCCCCCAATTATGGAGAACTTAAGAGCTGCTATATCAAAAAGTTAGAGTGGAAGTCACTTAGAATAAATCATAAAGCTCAATAATGGTATATTTCCTCCTTCTATTTGGTCAGGATCTCAGCCCTGTGTGTGATTCTGCCTTGGACTACTTACACATCAGTAACACCCTCTGCTGTGCTGTAAGGTCTCATAACAATCATACTGTCTTCCTGCTAACCAAAACTACTTCTCAGCTCATCCAGTTTCTTTCAGGACATTTTTCTTTCAAACAGTACCAGATATTTTTGAACATTATACACCAGAACATAGCACGGACTTAAAAACAGACACAGTACAAGTTTACCATCCCTCTTCCTCAAAGTCAGCAGCAGAGGCATCTGGAGGGCCATGTGCATGTCAACACACAGACCTCTAG
>PVKS010047469.1:0-12811 GCA_004027875.1 Aplodontia rufa | reverse complement strand
ATACTTTTTTAGAGATATTGTGGGTAAGGGAAGGGAGGGATATGGGTGGGAAATTGGGTAGGAGGCACTCCTGGGGGTAAATCTAGTATCCAGAAACTATACACATTTTATATTATTTTGTTAAAAATTTGTATGGTTGTTCAAAAATAAAAATTAAAAAAAAAACCTATGGGACCACATGAAAGCATTCCAAAGGAGAAAATTTATAGCACTGAGTGCCCACACTATAAATGAAGAGAAATCCCAAATAAATAAGTTTATGCTCCATCTCAAAGCCTTTCAAAAGGAAGAACAATCTAACCCCAAAGCCAGCAGAAGACAGGAAATCATCAAGATCAGAGCTGAAATCAATGAAATTGAGAACAAAAAAAAAAGCAATAAAAAGAATTGATGAAACAAAGAGATGGTCTTTGATAAAATAAATAAGATAAATAGACCCCTATCCAATCTCACTAAAATAAGGAGAGAAATGAAGCAAATCAATAAAATCTCCAATGAAAAGGGAGCAATCACCATTGACCCCATAGAAATCCAACAAATTATAAGATCATATTTTTAAAATCTATACTCCTCTAAATTAGATAATGTGGAAGAAATGGACAAATTTCTAGACACATACAACACCCCTAAATTGACACAGGATGATATTAAATTCCTAAACAACCAAATAACAGACACTGAAATCCATATAGCAATTAAAAGTCTACCAAAGAAGAAAAGCCCAGGACCTCATGGCTTCCCCACTTGATTTTTACCACACTTTTGAGGAGATAATAATACCTCTCCTTAATAAGTTATTTCAAGAAATTGAAAAGGAGGGTACTCTCCCAAATATGTTTTATGAAGCAACCATAACTCTGATACCAAAACCCAACAAGGACACATCAAAAAAAGAAAAAATTACAAACCAACATCCCTGACGAATTTAAATGCAAATATCCTGAATAAAGTTCTAGCAAACCATATTCAAAAACTTATCAAGAAGATAATCCATCATGACCAAGTAGGCTTCATCCCAGGTATGTAGGGCTGGTACAACATATGCAAAACAATTAACATAATTCATCACTTAAACAAGATCAAGGACAAAACCCATATGATCATCTCAATTGATACAGAAAGGCCTTTGGTAAAATTCAGCACCTTTTTTTCCTCAAAACTCTAGAGAAGATAGGGATCAAAGGAACATTTCTGAACAACATAAAGGCTATGTACACTAAACCCTCGACTAGTATAATACTAAATGGAGAAAAGCTGAAAGCATTTCCATTAAACTCAGGAACAAGACAAGGCTGTCCTCTCCCACCACTTTTATTCAGTATTGTTCTTGAGACCCTAGCTCAAGCAATAAGGCAGGAGAAAGAAATCAAATGGATAATAATAGGAAGAGAAAAAGTCAAACTCTCCCTTTTTGTTGATGAATATGATCCTGTATCTGGAAGATCCAAAAAACTCCACCAGTAAACTGCTTGAACTTATAAACAGATTCAGCAAAATGGAAGGCTACCAGATCAACACCCATGAATCAATAGCTTTCCTACACACTAATAATAATAGGGCAGAAGAAGAAATTAAGAAATCAGTACCATTCTCAATATTCTTGAAAAGAATAAAATACTTGGGAATTAACCTAACAAGGGAAGTCAAAGATCTCTACAATGAAAATTATCAGACACTGAAGAATGAAATCCAAGAGGACCTATGAAGATGCAAAGATGTTCCATGCTCTTGGTTAGGCAGAATTAATATAAAAACGGCCATTCTGCCAAAATCTCTATATACATTCAATGAAATCCCCATCAAGATACAGATGTCTTTCTTTACAGATATAGAAAAAGCAATTCTCAAATTCATTTAGAACAATCAGAAACCCAGAATAGCCAAAACATTGCTAAGCAAGAAAGATGAAACAGGTGGTTTTGCTATACCAGATCTAAAATCCTACCATAGAGATGTAGTAACAAATACAACATGGTACTGGTATCAAGATAGGAGTAAAGACCAATGGAATAAAACAGAAGACCCTGAAACAAACCCCAAAATTTTAAGCATCTGATTTTTGACAAAGGGGAACAAAATATTACATGGAAGAGAGACAGTGTATTCAACAAATGGTGCTGGACAAACTAGACAGGCACGTGCAGAAAGTAGAAATTAGGCCCTTCTCATCTTTCATGGGAATCAAATCAAAATGTTTCAAGGAGCTAGGAATTAAATCAACTACCTTCCAACTGATGGAAGAAAAATTAAGTCCAACACTTCAGCATTTGGGAATAGGCAAAGATTTTCTCAACATGTCTCCTAAAGTGAAGGAAATAAAGTCCAAAATCAATGAATGGGATGTCATAAAGCTAAAATGCTTTTGCACTGCCAAGGAAACAATCAAAATTGTCAAGAAGCTTTCTGCAGAATGGGAGAGAATCATGGCCTGTGATTCTTCTGGCAGGGGACTCATATCCAGAATCTAAAAAGTCCTCAAAAATCTCAACCTCAAAAACACTAAAAACCCAATCAATAAATGGGCCAAAGAGCTAAATAGAAACTTCTCAACAGAGGAAATTGAACAAGCCAATGACTACATGAGGAAGTGCTCTAAATCACTAGTAATCAGAGAAATGCAAATGAAAACTATATTAAGATTTCACCCTCACACCAGTCAGATTGGCAAAAATTAATAAAACAAACAATAATAGATGCTGGAGAAGTTGTGGAGAGAGAGGTACACTAACACATTGTTGGTGGAACTGCAGACTCGTACAGCCCCTCTAGAAAGCAGTATGGAGAATCCTCAAAAAATTATGTGATGAACCCACCATATGATCCAGCTTTTCCTCCCCTGGGTATTTTTCCAGGGGATTTAGAATCAGCACATTATAGCAACACAGCAAAACTGATGCTCATAGCAGCTCAATTTACAATAGCTAACTTGGAAACAACCCAGATGTCCCTCACTGGATGAATGGATCCAAAAACTGTGGTACATACATACCATGGAGTTCTACTCAGCAACTAGAAACAATAATATTGCATCCTTCAAAGGTAAATGGATGGCTATGGAAGAAATCACGCTGAGTGAAGTCAGCCTAACTCAGAGAGCCAAGAGTCAAATGTCATCACTCATCTGTGGAGGCTGGAGCTAGACCCTGGCTGGTGTGAAAAGTGGTCAACTCTAATGTATTAAATCCAGAAAATGTGTAGTGACACACAACCTAAAGTATTCATAGAAATGAATTGTGAAGGAGGGAGGAGAGGGGAGGGGCAGGGATAAGGGTGGGAAATTAGGGGGGATTCTAGAGGGGTAAATCTAATTTTCCGAATATACATATATATCATATTGGTTTGTTGGAAGCATTTTTGGTTGTTCAACAATTAATTTTCTGTATAATAAAAAAATAGGAAAAAAACTATAAATAACACTAGTATAGAGGAAGAGAATAGGGAAAGAGAAAAGGGGAGGGGAAAAAGAAGCCCTGGGGACTGAAATGGAGCAAATTATATTCCATGCTTAAATGATTAGGTCAAAATGAGCCACCAATATTATATATAACTACAATGCACAAAGTAAAATATAAAAAGAAATCCTCCTTTAAAAAGAATCATTTTAGAAATTCACAGTAACTCTCTTAATGACCAATTAAATTCCATTATTAAAAACTGGAGAAGTGGTTCATAACCATAAGTATTTTGGAAAACTTTTAAGATTTACATGGAAAACATTCATTATAAGAAAATGCAAACTAGAAAAAACTTTACCATGATTTCCTTTCAGTTTTAAATAAAATTTAAATAAGTTTTAAATCACAACTTCTACTATATTTAAAAATAATGGTTCATGGATGCGTAACACAGATTATTCAGTCTAGCAACAAGCCTTGGTATACAGATTGGTTTGCAGATCCTTGGGAATAACTCCAAAACCTTCACTCCTGCCATAGTTCAGAGATGCCAAGTGACTTGAAGAAACAAAAACAGATAAAAGGTTCATAAAAGATAGTATTTTAATTTAAATATAGAATGTTCTCAGAGGAGAGACAGAGAGAAAACAAGAAAGACTACTTAGAAGAAAGAAATGCAATGTAATATAACCCCTATAATTATATTGCACTGCTCTTTTAAAATAGCTTTAGTTTGCTTCAATATGTTATTTGCATTTTGTTTTAGAAAGATTTCTTAACAGAAAATTGTTTCCCTTTTCACTTATAACCTGCAGTGACACATAGTGAACTGGGCTCTATAAATTACCATGGAAAGTTGTGAGTCAACAATTTGGCCGGACAAAGCCTTGAAGACATGACAAGCAAAAGAAGAATATGGAATTTGCAATTGCAGATTAAAATTGAAGAAGAAAACATTTGAATTGCAAATACCATATTAAAAGTGGACACTGCTCATGACTGCTTTATGCAATAGCTTTACAGGCCTGAGTTGAAAAATTAAAAATTGGTCACTCTGTTAAGTACCAAAGAATACTTGGAATCACTAATACATCCTGAAGTCTCTGGGTTATTTTTCATTGGAAGTTCACATTAAGATCATTTACTACTGGTTGCTCAAGGCTAAAAACATGTTTAAAGAATTTTGAAGATTTACTTTGGGCAGTCATGATCAGATAATTTCATAAGCCACTTTATGTGGGACCATGACTAAGCTTTGCTACAGTTGTCACAGAATCAAAGTTAACTTTTTAAAAAATTCTCTTTGCCACAGAGGAACCTAAACATGCTGCATCTGCAAATTGACTGTATGAAACAAATAGTGCAGTAATTCAGAAGCTGTTGGCTTGGACAAAATGAGGATGCAATTAGAAAGAAAAAGGTTAGGAAAAGAGCATGCTGAGAATTTAAAATAAAAATCTGATGATGCCCCAGCCTGCCCATAAGGTCTTTTCCACAGTGTAGAAAACTATCTCCAATGCTCTACGTGAACCAGAGTCCTACTTTTCACTGAACTGCTGCTTCTTTTATTTTCTATATCTATTCAAATAATCAAAGTCATTTATATTCAAAATCTTTGCTGTACTACTCTGATGCTAATAATCCCCTCAAATTTATTCATTCATTTGCATATTGAAGAAACAACGATTTTTAGAGCTCACTATATATTCCCTTTAATTCTAAGTTCCTTGACATTAGTTCCTATCCCAACACCATATTTCCACCAAAACATCATGAATATTATCAAGAAAGGCCCTGCCCCATATTTTGAGCTAAATTGGTTGTTGGAAATACAAATATACTTTTTAATAGAAGGAAAATTCTTTTACTTTGTTTCTCCACACAGCAATAGTACACAAAATACGCAAGCTTTTCAAATGTGTTTCATAAGGATCACTGACTTAGAACAATAGGGGTTTTGGGGATCATTCAGAGAAAATCTCTTATTTTGTACATAAAGAATTTCTAGTCCAGGGAGAAATGTGATATACTGAGAGTGATACAGTTAGTGGCAGAGTTAGTACCAGATAGTTCACAGGCCCATAAACTAAAAGCCCCAGTGATGCTAAATGTTTGTTTTAGAGTCAAACTCTCCCAGTTGATAAAGAATAGCTTCATTCTACCATTGTCTATTTCCACTATGACTGCTAGCTTCAGGTTTTAAATTATGCACTGGATGACTCCAAATTCTCATTCTTCTAAATTAATCATCTATAATGTCCCAATGCTATGTTAATCTTCCTACAAATATACTTTTTTCACTTTAACAAAGCCAGCACAATTTTTCTCTAGACCTCATTAGAAATTACTATAGCAAAATTTCACATCTAATCTGAAGTCTGAGGTCCAAGAAAAAGTTTCCCATTATGATGAGATAAAGCCAGCAACAGTGATTGAGCAGAGAAGACACAAGAGGGAAAGCAGTTTCCATGTGGATGAAAAAAATGACTCTGATTTTTTATACACTCTGTCATTACCATCAAACTTTCAAGTTAAAAGACACCTAGAGGTTGACTATCCCAACATTTCTCAAAAAGTTCCTTTTATTCTAGAGGTCCAGGATAGGAATGATATTGTGGTCAGGTACACTAGGAAACAACACAGTATATACCAAGTTAAATTAATTTCTTTCTATAAAATTCTCATACCATTTTATGTCAACAGACTTTACTACCCTCCAAAATTATAGGCAATTTGTCCCAAATGTATTTGGGCAAGAACCCTTTTATGAAGCATTCAACAGAGTTGTCATCTTGAAGAATATCCCTGAGGGAAACGCTGATACAGATCAACTCCACAAACTGCAATCTAGTTAATCCTAGAGTCAGAAAAATAATCAGATCTTTTCAATTTAGTGTTTATTAACAAGAATATTTCTATTTGTCTGTAGTTGTTTTGGTTTCAGAAAGCTCTTTTAAGTTACCTCAAATAAGATGAAAATAGTGTCAGAGGAAGAGACAGGCATGGAACTTCATTCAGGGTGGGCTGAGCACAGACTTAAGAAGAATCACCCATTAGAAGAACCATGATAACTGACATCTCTAGCACAAAACTAAAATCTAAAGGTTTTAACTCTTAGTTGAACAATCAGTATACAAATTATACAAACAGTGTAATTTATCACATATATGAAGATAAACATTAAAAATACTTAAATTTTAAATAAAATCACATACTCATGACATATATAAAATGAATCTTTCAAATACGTGTTTAAAATTTTGTAAAGAAACTCCCATTGGCCAAAAATGGTACATTTTGAGCAAAAATAAGAATGGTAGCTGCAACTGATTATAACTTCAAATATGTTTAAATCAGCAAATGCACAACAATATACAAAAAGAAAAGTATAGTTCACTTTTGGACAATGCTAATTATAAATCACACTGTTTTTCCTGTACAAATTCCACTTGAGGTAAGCAGTTAACTGATGAGCGGAAGTTTCTCTTTCCAAAGTTTTCTGATTCATTGATTCATAAAGGAGGAAAAAGAGACAGAATTAGATCTTGTGTTAATAAAATAAAGGATGTAGACAATGATCACCAAAGTCCCTAAGTTTCACAGAGAGAGACATGTAGAATACTCATGTCCCTCCCAGTAGGACCTCCTATGAAGTATTTCTGCCTTGAAATTGAACCTGAATTTGCTCAATCCTGTAGTTCCAAATACACTTCACAGTAAATACAGGAATCAGAGGAGTGTGTTAAGAAAAACCAATGTGTTATAATGAGGAAAATTCACAAAATGGGAAACTCTACATTTTACCTGATTTATTCAACAAGTAAATAGAGACAGGGAAATTATAGATTTGTATCTCTATATACTTCTAATTTAAAAAAATAAATAAATAAGTAAATAAAGCTAAAAAAAAAAAAAAAGAAAGAAAAGAAAAGAAATATAGCAATGGGGGCTGGAGCATTGGCTCAGTGGTGTGCCTGTCAGGCTTATTTGAGTTCAGCCGGTAGGTGCTCAGGATACCACCAGTAGGATCCCTGTCCGGAGCAGCCCATGATCAGGACCAAACAGAGGAGGTTCCCCACCTGGAGCAGGCCCCCACCTACCTGAAACCCCATGTCCCTGTTGGGGCCTCTTTGAGCCTCACCAGCAGGCACTCAGAACATCATGGGTAGCAATGCCATCCAGAGCAGCTCCTGCTCGGGACCAACTGAAGGAGGTTCCCAGGACAACCCAGATTCAGATCTGCAACCTTGAGCCTGGAACCAAAAGATAGAGCAAAACAAGTACCCAGGCACAAATAGCATCTGGAGGGTGATCATCAAAGAGTTGGTGGTTGATCCAACCCTTTGATTTGCAAGGAAAAACCACCTAGAGAACTGCCTACCTTCCCCACAGGAAATCTCAATTCAGAGTTCCAGAAGAAGTTCTTCAAAAATGAAGAATCAAACTAGGAAAGGTTCACCTCAAACCCACAACCCCCCTTAAAGAATGCTATGAAAAGGGATCAAGATGTAAATCTTGAAAATATCATCAATGATTTGATTACTAAAAGGAACAATGAGCTAAAAGAAGATAAGTGAGAAAAAGAGACTAAGTGAGAAAACTCAAGAGATGAAAAACTCTGTTATTAAAGAAATAGACATACTCAAAAATGAGGAAACAGAGCTAAAATCTGCAGTCAATGACATGAGAGGAACCATGGAAGAATTTAATAATAGACTAACTTCTTTAGAAAACAGAACCTCAGCTCTTTTAGAAAGCTTTTGACAATGAGGACAGGCTGTGCAAGCTTGACCAAACTGATGACAAAAAAGAAAAACAACTCACAGAACATGAACGCAATTTTTGAAATGTCTGGGATGAAATTAGAAGAAACAATATAAAAGTACTTGGGATACAGGAAGAAATGGAAACACAAACAAATGGGATAAAGAACATCCTCAAGGAAATAATTAAAGAAAAATTTTCCCTTATAAAAGTCATATATGCTCCTCCAGGAAGCTTACAGGACACCCAATAGGCCTACTCAAATGAGAAGCTCACCAAGACACATCATATTCAAAATGTACAACAGGGAAATCAAGGAAAGAATATTGAAAGCAACTAGGGTGAAAAACAGAATCACATCTGATTTTTCAGCTCAAACTCTGGAAGCCAGAAGATCATGAAAGGAGCTTGTTCAATGCTTGAATGAACACAATATGCAGCCAAGCATACTAGACCCAGCAAAACTCAGCTTCAAATTTGAGGGGGAAATAAGAACTTTTCATGATAAGAAAAAACTTACAGCAACATGAACAGAAAGCCAACATTACAAAGAATCTTCAAAGATAAACTCTAGATAAAAGAACAAGCAAATATTCCTCAAAACCCACAGAGAAATTCAATAAAGGTACATGTTACTAATAGACAAATAAAACAGCACAGAACTTCTTAATAAAACAAAATGATTTTGAATCACAACCACATCACTATTCTAACACTGAATGTGAATGGTCTCAATGCGCCAATCAAAAGACACAGATTAGCAAATTGGATCAAAAAACCAAATTCAATATATGGTACTTATAGGGAACCCATCTTAATGACAATGGCACCCACAGATAAAGGGTAAAAGGATGGAAAAAACTACCAGGCATGCAGAAAGCAAGCTGGACTTGGCAATTCTTATATCTCACAAAGCAGATTTCAAATATAAATTAATCGAAAGAGATAAAGAAGACCACTACATTCTAGTAAAGAGAACTATGCAAAAGAAAGATATAACCATAGTAAATGTATGCTTTCCAAACACCAATGCACACAAATATGTGGAAAAACTACTTCAAGACATAAAACCCCTTGTGGATTTCAGCACGATAGTACTAGGAGATTTTAACACTCCTCTATCACCAATAGACAGATTATCAAAGCAAAAAAATAATAATAATAATAAGTAGATCTCCAATATAAACAATACAATACAAAAGAGACTTAACAGACATCTAAAGAATATTCCACCCAAAATTAGAAGATTATACATTATTCTCAGCAGCATGTGGATCTTTCTCCAAAAAAGATATTTTAGTTCACAAAGGAAGTCTCAGTAAATATAAAAGTAGACATTATTCTGTGTGTCCTATCAGATTATGATGCCATGATCCTAATAATTAATAGCAAAAATCATTGCATGAAACACACATATACATGGAGATTGGATAACACCCTATTAAATGAAGAATCAATCCAAAAAGACATGAGAACAGAAATTAAGGAATTCTTAGAAGAGAAGGAGAATGAAGACACAACATATCGAAACTTCTGGGACAGCATCAAAGCATTCTTAAGGGGAAATGTATTATGCTGAGTGTCCACATTAAGAATCAGGAGAGAAATCCCTAACAAATAAGCTTATGCTCCAACTCAAATCTCTATAAAAGGAAGAACAGTCTAATACCACAGTCAGCAGAAAATAGGAAATAATGAAGATCAAAGCTGAAATCAATGAAATTGAGAATAAAAAACAATAAAAATAATTGATGAAACAAAGATCTGGTTCTTCAAAAAAAAAATAAATAAAATTGACAGACCCCAAAGCTAATCTAATTAAAAGAAGGAGAGAATCAAAGAAAAATCAATAAAATCACCAACAAAAACAGGGTGAACACCAACACCATTGAAAACAAACAGATTATCAGAACATATTTTGAAAACATATACTCCTCTAAATCAGATAATCTGGAAGACATGGATAAATTTCTAGACACATACAAAATTCCAAAATTGACACAGGATGACAATGAAATCCCAAGCAGCTCAATAACAGGCACCAAAATCCATAAAGCAATTAAAAGTCTTCCAAAGAAGAAAAGTCCAGGACCTGATGGATTCTCTGCGGAGTTTTACCACACTTTTGAAGAAGAGCTAATAACTCTTCTTATTAAGCTATTCCAAGAAATTGAAAAAGAGGGAACTCTACCAAACAATTTTTATGAAGCAACTATAATTGTTATACCAAAACCCAAGAAAGACACATCAAAAAAAGAAAACTAAAAACCAATGTTCCTCATGAACATTGACACAAAAATCCTTATGAAGGTTCTCACAAACTGCATTCAAAAACATATCAAGAATATAATTCATTGTGATCAAGTGGGCTTCGTTCCAGTTATGCAAGGCTGGTTCAACATATACAAATCAATAAATGTGATTCGTCATTTAAACAGAATTAAGGACAAAAAAACATATGATCATCTCAATAGATTCAGAAAAGGCCTTCAATAAAATCCAGCAACTATTTATGCTCAAAACTCTAGAGAAAATAGGGATTGAAGGATCTTAACTTTGTGAAATCCATATATGACAAACCCTAGGCTACTATAATACTAGATGGATAAAAGTTGAAAGCATTTCCACTAAACTCAGGAACAAGACAAGACTACCCTCTCTCACCACTTTTATTCAATATAGTTCTCTAGACTCTGGGTGGAGCAAACAGGCAAGAGGAGGAAATTAAAGGAACAAAAATAGGAAGGGAGGAAGCCAAACTATTCCATTTTGCTGATGACATCATCCTATATCTGGAAATCCAAAAAACTCCACCAGAAAGCTGCTAGAGCTAATAAAACAGATTTGGCAAAGTAGCAGGCTATAAGATCAACACACATAAATCAGTAGCTTTCCGATATGCCAACAATATTAGGGTAGTAGAAGAAATCAGGAAATCTGTCCCATTCACAATATCCTCTAAAAGAATAAAACACTTGGGAATTAATCTAACAAGAGAAGTAAAAGGCCTCTACAAGGAAAATTATCGAACACTAAAAACAGAAATTGCAGAAGACCTGAGAAGATGGAAAGATGTTCGGTGCTCTTGGTTAGGCAGAATTAATATAATTAAAATGGCCATTCTACTAAACGCACTATACAGATTCAATTCCATCCCATCAAGATACCAATGTCATTCTTTGCACATATAGAAAAATCAATTCTCAAATTCATTTGGAACAGCAGGAAATCTAGAATATCCAAAATATTACTAAGCAAGAAAGACGAAACAGGTGGTTTTGCAATACCAGATCAAAAATTATACTATAGAGCTGTAGTATTAAAAACAGCATGGTACTGGTATCAAAATAGGAATAAAGACCAATGGAATAGAAAAGAAGACTGAGATAAACCCACAAATCTTTAAATATCTGATCTTTGACAAAATGGGTCAAAATATAAAAACTGGACAGACACTTGCAAAAAATTGAAATTAGATACTTACCTCTCACCTTGCACAAAAGTCAAATCTAAATAGATCAAGGAATTAAGAATTAAACCAGCTACCACACAACTGCTAGAAGAAAAATTAGGACCAATCCTCCAGCATATGGGAATTGGCAACACCTTTCTCACCAAGGCTCCTAAAGTGAAAGAATTGCATTAAAAAATCAATGAATCATAATGGGAAGGGGAAGGGAGGGATAAGGGAGGGTAATTGGGGGGGCACTCCTGGGGATAATTGCAATATCCAGAATATATACATATTTTATACACATTTTATATTATTTTGTTAAAATCTTGTAAGGTTGCTCAAAATAAAAAAAAATTTTTAAAAAATCAATGAATCAGATGCCATTAAGCTAAAAAGTTTCTGTATAGCCAAAGAAATAGTCAAAATAGTCAAGAGATAACCCTCAGATTGGGAGAATCATGGCCTGTGATCCTTCTGACAGGGACTAATATCTAAAATTTACAAAGAACTCAAAAAACTCAATTTTAAAAATCCAATCAATAAATGGACCAAAGAACTAAATAGAAATTTCTCAACAGAGGAAATTGAGCAAACCAATGAATACATGAGAAAGTGTTCTAAATCACTGGTAATTAGAGAAATGCAAATCAAAACTACCTGAAGATTTCACCTCACTCAAGTCAGACTGACAAAGATGAATAATACAAACAATAACAAATGCTGGAAGGGTTGTGGGGAGATAGGAACACTAGCACACTGTTGATGGAATTGCAGAGTGGTCCAGCCACTTTGGAAAGCAGTGTGGAGACTCCTCAAAAACTTAGAGTTGGATGCACCAAATGACCCAGCTATCCCTCTTCTGGGTGTTTTCCCAGAGGAGTTAGAATTAGCATATTACACTGACACAGCAAAAGCTATGTTCGCAGCAGCTCAATATACAACAGCTAAATTATGGAACCAACCCAGATGCCCCTCACTGAATGAATGGACCCAAAAGCTCTGGTATATACATACACATATACATATATACACACATATACATATATACACATACACATATATACACATGTATACATACACATACACATATATACACACCTGTATACATATATACACATACACATATATACACACCTGTATACATATACACATACACATATATACACACCTGTATACATATACACAGACACATATATAC
>PVKS010047468.1:0-12810 GCA_004027875.1 Aplodontia rufa | reverse complement strand
CTTCTTCTTCTTCTTCTTCTTCTTCTTCTTCTTCTTCTTCTTCTTCTTCTTCTTCAGAGAGAGAGAGAGGGACAGTGAAAGAGAGAAAGAGAGAATCAACTTTATTTAGTTTTCCATGAGGCTTTCTTTACTCCAACACTTCATTGTGCATGTGGTGCATCCTCGTGCATTCCAGGCAAGCACTGTAACCTCTGAGCCACATCATTTATGAGGGGGAATAGCGTGGAAACAGGCAGGGACTGAATAGGAGGAGCTGTAAAAGTTAAAGAAGTCAGAGTGAGCAGGGGTAAAAACAGAAGGAGACAAGAAGACCAGGCACAGATAGAGTTGTGTGATGGATGACTCAGAAGAGAATCCAGAGGTGCTGAAGCAGAGAGGGAAGTGGTGAGGCGAGGGGTAGGGGTTCAATATGGGCTATGGGTTGAACTCCCTTTAATGTTCTTCAGGAGATGTGAATAAATATTGGAATACCTCTGTAGGTCATGTCAGTTCTTAGACATAAGCGTGACTCTATGCAGAGAACAGACCATGTGCGGACTTTATTATTATCAGACACATGATTCTGGGTCTTACAAACTCTAAGAGTGGCAGTGGCAGTGATAGTGTAAAATGTTTGCTGGCTGTTACAAGGTGCCAGGCTCTATGCTTCGCACTTTTTGTGCATTTGATGCTTCAAACAACACTACAGGGCAGGGGTACATGTAAAATTAAAAAGCAGATGAAGAAAATGTACAAATGTAGTACATGAAAGAGTTGGAATACGGGTTTGGAAAGGGCAATTTTACAGCAGAGGCTCTGAAATGGGTGTGTTGGGTGCTGTTGGGGTGCCGGTTGCTGTGAAGCAAGAGTCTAGGCTCTTCCTAGTCAAGGGTGGTGAGCAGACAACCCCACTAAGCCAGGTACCTTAACTCCAGTGGGGTCAGAGCTTTGCCAGGCTTCTCTCGGCAGAAGGCTACTTACCATTGGGTTCTTGTAAGATGTCATTATGCTGCTTTCAAAGTCCTTCACCAGGTCCCACTGACCTCTCTCTGGCCTCTTTAAAATCCAAACCCTGATCTGGCCTCATGGATCAACTGGCCAATTTGATCAATGGTTCCTTGGCGTAGTATCCAGCCAACCTGCCTGGATGCTTTTCTCCAAGCAGCAAGCAGCTGGCAACACCACCCTCACCTCCCATGTACCTGGTCCCTTAAAGCTGTGTGACACTAGAAGACTAGAAAGCATTAGAGTTAGGCCCTAGGGAAAGTTGGAAAGTAAGGCATATGGCAACATTGGAACCTCTCACCCCAGGTGTGGGCCAGAGGAGTCACCAGGAGACAGGGTAGTGACAACCCGGACAGAGAAGAGCTGATGCTAACAATCACTCTGCCCAGAGGGCTGAGATGGTCAGAAGATGTCAGACACAGCCTGGCAAACCCAGGACCAACAGGCAGGCAGCCATGGGTTGATTCTAAGGAGCAGGGGTTCCCGCAATTTCAGGTTGAGGTAAAGGCAGCAAAATGTTTTGGTTCAAGACTGATGTGGCCCCCATTTAATTGTTACTTATTCATTTGTCTTCAAATGATACATTTTCCCAACATCACAAAGTGGTCATTCAGGTCACATTTCTAAGCCCACATTCATTTTCTGAAACATTTCCAAGTCCAAAGTGACCAATCATAGGGCAGCTTACTGAGATAGAGATTGATAGTGAGCAGCAGCCCGTGGTCAGGGGAAGAATCTGAAACACACAGAAATATCCTCTCTAGCCGGAAGACTGCAAACTGGCAGACTTCCTGGGGTGCTAGTTAGTTCAAGCCCTTCTCTGAGAACTTCTCAGCATATTAGTGAAGGACAAATTGCGCCTTCATCTCTGATTACCATGAGCTTCTTGGAGCTGCAGGATGAAACTGGGGAGGACCCCATGGGGCCATCGATTCCCTCATCATTCTGGGTCAAGGTAGTTGTTGTCTATGAGAGTCAAAGACCCATTAGCGATAATGCAGGCAAAATGGAAACTCAAAATGGTTCAAGCCCAAGGCAAGAGCAGAAGCTGTGAATTAAGAAACTGAGTCATCCTTTCTAAGCACAGAGAAAGTATATCAGTTTATAGATTGCCACCTTAACACCAGAGCGGGAGTCAGAGAAATAGAAAAAGAAGGAATATGCAGAAGCTGAAGTTGGCTTGTATTCTGCTAGGTCATCTCCAACAAGAACAATAATGCACATCACCATGAGCCAGGTGCCATTCGAAGCATTTCACTTATTTCATCTGACCTCACCGATAAGAACAGCCTGGGATGCCTCCCTCTGTGTCTTTCCTTACTTTCTGCCCTTTACAGTACAATGGTTTCAGGAACAGTGGCTGCTACAGGTGACCTGGTCTCATGTCATGCAAGGAATAACTTAGTGATTATCCTGTGGTGAATGTTGGAAAATCTTTCATGAGCCACTAAAGAAAGGTATTGATGTTGGTTAAAAGCAAGTCTGACTAGAAGGAATAACCATTTACATAAAAAAGGTCTGTTAAATATAAACTATACACCAGGAACTGGCAGAAACATAACTTCATTTACCTCTCATAGCATTACAAAGCAAATTCTATTTGGTGGAAACTGAGGTAGAGACCAAGAAATTCAGTCAAGTTCTCCAAGTTAGAAGATGGTAGGGCTGAGGATGTGGCTTAACTGGTTGACCATTTTCCTAGCATGTGTGAGGCATTGGGTTTAATCCCCAGCACTGACAGTAAAAGAAAGAAACAAAGGAAGGAAGGAAGGAAGGAAGGAAGGAAGGAAGGAAGGAAGGAAGGAAGAAAGGAGGATGGCAATACCAGGAAGGGAGCCCATACCCTAGCACTAACATTATCCAACAATAGCCTTCTCCTGTACCCCATAGCCCTAGCACTAGGTTAATATATTTTCATTTTTAGCTACTTAATTATATATTGTTAATAAATAAGGATTTTTTTAAAAGAGAGAGGGAGAAAGAATGAGAATCAATTTTATTTATTTTTTCAGCTGGTTTTTGTTTTTCCAACACTTGTTGTGTTTGTGGTAATGGAGTTCAAACTCAGGTCCTCATGCATGCTAGGTAAGTGCTCTACCACTGAACCATTGCTCAAGCTCCATAAATAAGGACTTTTATAAAGCATAACCACAACACCATTATCATACTCCCCAAAATTAACAAGAATTCACAATATAGCCCTGTGTCATTCTCTAGTTTTCTTTCTTTCTTTCTTTCAAAAGCAGGACAGTGAGAGAGAGAAAGAAAGAAGCAATTTTTATTTAATTTTTCATGTGACTTTCATTCCTTGGACACTTTGTTGCATACGTGGTGCTGGGGTATGAACTCACATACTCACGCATGCCAGGCAAGTGCCATTACCACAGCAAGTCACCCTCCAGCCCCTTCCCTAGTTTTCTTAAGTAAATGTTTTTAGATTAGTTTGTTCAAATAATTATCCAAATAAGACACCCTGCATTTGGCTGATATGTCTTTGACTTTTTAAAAAGTTTGAAAAATTTCCAAACTTATAGAGAAGTTGAAAAGATAGTGTACTTTCAACATGAGTCACCAGAGTTGGTATATCTGAAATCTCTTTTCATCTATATTGCTCCACTTCGCTTTCAAAAAAGCACAGTTTATTTCTGGATGAAATTAGGCCTTTTAAACTGTAGAATTTCTACATTTTTAATGTTTCTGATTAACTGCTCATGGTGTAATTCTGATTACCGTGTTCCTCTATGTGCCATATTTCCTGTGAATTGGAAGTTACATATAGAATTTGAGAATGTTACAATTCTTGGATTTTTTTTGAGAGGAGGAGAATAATACTCCATAACAATATTTCATAGGTGAGGTTGCAGATTTCCTGTGTAGCACATCAGAATGCGTATAGATCTGGTTGATCTAACACTGGTCTTTCCATTTCCGTGCTGCTATGATTTGGAGGTGGTTTGTCCTTCAAGGATTCATGTGTTGGAGCTTTGGTCCTGCATGTGGTGGTATTGAGATGAGGTCTAGTTGGAGGTGATTAGGCCAATGGGGATGCTGCCCTCAGAAGGACCCTGGTTGGTGATCGGGTGAGTTGTGAAAGAACAAGCCTGGCCCCTGACTCCCTTTCTGGCTTCTTGACTCACAATGTGATCTTTGCTTTTTGCGCACACTCCCACCACAATGCCATCTGCCATGATGTGATGTAGCCCAGGGGTTCACTGGGGTCCGAACCAATGGAGCTGCTCAATATTGATGTTTTAGTCCGTATTTTCTCCACTGTGACCAAAAGACCTGAGAAAAATGATTTTAGAGGAGGAAGATTATTTGGCCCTCACAGTTTCAAAGGTCTCAGTTCATAGACTGGTGAATCCATTCCATAGGGCTCCAGGTTAGGCAGAATATCATGAGGTAAGGGTGTGATGGAAGAAAGCAGCTTACAGAGAGAGAGAGAGAGAGAGAGAGAGAGAGAGCACTCTTGCCTCTTGCTTACCAGGTACAAAATATATATAGCAAAGGCACACTTCCAATGACCTACCTCCTCCAGTCACACCCTACCTGCTTACACCCAGTTAACCCATTCCAGTGTATTAATGTGCTGACTAGGTTAATATTTCTGTAACTCAATCGTTTCACCTCTGAACTTTCTTTCTTTTTTTTTTTTTTTGGGAGAGGGAAAGTGAGAGACAGAGAAAGAGAGAAACAACTTTATTTAGTTTTTCACATGGCCTTAGTTGCTCCAACACTCGGTTGTGTACGTGGTGCTGGGGTTTGAACCCGGGTCCTCGGGTTCGGCCAGGCAAGCGCCGAAACCGCTGAGCCACAGCTTCAGCCCCTCACCTCTGAACTTTCTTGCACTGTTTCACACATGAGCTTTTTGGAGACACCTCACACCTCATATCTAAACCATGTCAATTGGACTTCCAGCCTCCCAAACTGAGCTAAATAAATAAATCTTTTTATTTTACAGAGTACCTAGCCTCAGGCATTTTTATAGATGCAACAGAAAATGGATTAGTACAGGTGGTATCACCTAGGTCCATAGATTATAGACTTTCCCTGAAAACATCTTTTTTGCCATGACTAACTGTTGTCTGGAGCCATTTTTTCTTTAGATTTTACAAACTGATAATTCCCCAATTCTCTTATTCTGACTGTACTTACTAGTTATACTTCTTCTGTAAAGAATCAAATAGCAATTATTTGATTGCTTTTAGGTAGAGATTATTTAGGAAGGGTGGGATAGTTACTTGATTCTTTCTTTGTTTTCAGAACAATGAGTTGGTGCTCTAGCAACTTCCTCAGGTGACTAAGGAAATTTTACCAAATGTGCATGGGATGAGGGGTGTAAGGAACTATGAAGTGTTATCATAACCCAGGGCCATTTATGCATTTGATATATCAGTTTCAATTGATTGCAGTGATTTTTTTCAGCAGTCAAAGTGCCTCATCTTTGGCCAACTGGGGCCCCTTCAAGTTGGCTACCACATTATTTTATGATCGTAGCGATCTTTGACAGCCCTCTTGCTTTTAGGCATGACAAGATGTTCCAGCTCAAGGAGTCCTTGTTCCTTTTAGTGGGAAATGGCATCTACTCTACAGCCTGAGAACTATGGGTGTTTGTTGTTACTAAGTTGTTGTTGCTTATAAATCTTTTCAGTAGATGTAACTAGGAAATATCAAGTTTTTAGAAAATAAAAATAAATCATGAGTTAATAAAGATATTTCAATTTAATGCAAGAATTACAGAATTTTATTTAAATGTTCTTATTTTATAATTTATATTTTTATGTTTTATTACCTTACCCTGAAAGCCTTGGTTTTTTTCTAACAATTTTGGACAAACATGTTTGTTCTATCTTATTTTCTGCTTATAATAACAATATCAACATTACCAGCTGGAATAGACCACTGAAAGCAGAGTACGATTTCTTAATATCTCTGTGATTCTTTTTTGTCCTTGGGACAGATTACTAAGGGGATGTGTAGTGAAAAATATGGTGATTTAAAGTTATTTTAATTAAATCTTCTACATGCGGTCAGATTCTTTGTTTTTCCAATTTGTTGTCCATTTCTTAGGGAGTTGTTTTTATTTTGTTAATTAAAAATCATATAAAATGTTTACTGGTTCCAAAATCAAATTATAAAACAAGGTTCATTTAGAAAGGTCCAACGTCTATTCTTCCTTCCTTCCCATTCTCTCCCAACCCAATGGTAACTTATTTTGAATGTGAGCCTGAAGTGTAGCAAATAATTCAGAATTGACACGAAACTGAGGAGTAAGTCCCCATGTCTAGGATGTAGAGCCTCAACTGCACAGTGTGGTGAGAGTTTTCTGCTTCATTATAAGATGAACTTGAGGTACTTCAAGATGGCACCTCCACCGAGGCATTCACCCGTCCATCTGTTTATTCTTCTGCTGAGCAAGCTCTGGGTTCTAGGAGTAGAGATAACCACCAGCTGCTGCTCCCAAGCACAGAATTGGATGTGGAGATGGATCACTTAGAAGCAATGTTGTGTGGAGGTATAGTGGATTACGATGGTCAAGGTTGCCAGGATGGACCGGAGCAAAGAGCTCAGCCCAGACCAGGGCAAAACAGAGGTCACCAGGAAAGGTTTCCTCGTTGAGGTAGTACCCAGACAGAATCTTCAGAACAAGAAAGTATGGACTGAACTAAGGTTAGAAAGGGAAAAGAACGAGAAGAGGATGCAGAAAGAGAAAAATAGCATGAACAAAGGTCCAAAGATGCAAAGGAGCAAGAAGTCTGTAGGGAGAGATCAGTGCTTTGCTGTTCCAGGATGGATAAGATGGGAATAGTGACTGGTGGGCAGTCGCTGGTGACAGCTGGGAGGGCGCTGCAGGGGGCAGGGTCTGTCCAGCTGCCAGGTTTCATTCTTTCCCCACCAACTCTTGGCTTAGGTCAAACTCAAGTGATGCCGGTGGATCACATGGCCCAGGTCCCCCGATGAACATAGGCTTACCGTCCTACTTCATGCATTGCCTGGAGCATTCAAGATAACATGATGCTCTGGGCTGCCTACTCTACCCTCTTATTCTGTGGGTATAGGAGGCAAGTCCATTCCAATAGGCCAAGCATCAAATATAAATGATGAAGTAAGACTGGGAAACAAAACCAAATAATGAAAAATTACAGTGAATGACACAATCCTAACTCAATGTTTTTCAGTCTTTTGGGTGGTAGCTCTCAGTTAGAAATTTTACCTTATGATCTTGCACACACACACACACACACACACACACACACACAAGTTCACAATCACATGTATATAATTGCAACTAAAATTTAATGAAATAATGCATGCTCTTACTATGAACAGTGCTCTCCAATATTTCTCACTTTATTTCACTAATAAAAATGTTGGTTGCTACCTACTAAATTGATTTTCTGACCTGGAAGTAGGTCAAGATCTGCAGCTTGAAAGCTTGAGTGTCTGCCTGGAAATCAAGTGGGCCTCATGAAAGGAAATAAATACTGTCTTTGATCAGAGGGTCTAACCCTGCCCACAGCCTGAAGATAGTTTACGACCAGGGTGTTGGCAAACTATGGACTATGGGTGAAACTGTCCTGCCACCTCTATTAATGTGGCCTGCAAGTTAAGAATGTTTTTTTACATTTTTAAATGGTTTTTTAAATGACATAAAGACAATAAGGATATTTTGTGACACCATTCACATTTCAGGGTCCATAAATATTTAAATGTTCATGGACATGTTTCAGAAAGGCTTTAATGAAACACAACCATGCTCATCTGTTTATTCATCTGCATTGGCAGAGTTGAGCAAGCAGTTGCAACTGCATGTCCTGTGAAACCTAGAATATTTACTCTCTGTCCTTTGTAGAAAATGTGCTATTAGGCCTCCCTGCGTAGAGGCTCAAGGCACACTCAGGCTGGCTCTTGTGTCTTTCTCTTCCTGTGAAGTCAACTATTTTTTTCCTTCCATATTTTTTATTGGTACATTATAGTTGCACATAATGATGGGATTTGTTGTTACAGATTTGTACTTGCAAACAGTATAACAATATAATTTGGTCAATATCACTCCCACTCTCTCCCCTCTTCCTACCCCAGGCCCTTTCCTCTACTGATCTCCTTTTGATTTTCATGAGATATCCCCCAACTTTCTTTCCCTTTTTTCTCTCCTGATTCCACATATGAGAGAAAACATATGACCCTTGACTTTCTGAATTTGAAAGCTATCTTTTTGACTTGATTTCCTCCCAAAATACTTCCTCTTCTGTTTTCCCCCACAGTCCCAGACATTTAACCTAGGCTCTGGCCCAGCCTACGGTCCCCCACCCTAACCCTGCTCAACTAGGAGAAGGAATTGGAAAAGATGGACAGAAAGCTACAGAAACACTAGCTTCCATAAGAGAAGAGTCAGGATAAGGGTTGGCGATCCTTCCCAGCCTCTCACAGGCTGACTCCCCTGAAGTGGGAACATAACTGTGGAAGTTTTGCACTGAGGTACCAAATTCCTCATGAAGCATTGGTGGAGAGGAGAGGTGTTTCTGAGAGGACCTCACTGATCTTTGACTTTGCCCCAAGGGAAACCATCCTGAATTTCCCATCATGGTGAGGAGGAAGCTGTATGAAACTGGGTGTGCTCGTGGAGGGGCACCACAAGAAGCAGAAGTGAACCCCACTTAGCACTGTGAAGTGACCTGTGGTAAAGGTAGTGCGGGGAGAGAAGACCTTGCTCAGCTATGGCAGCTCAGGGATGCAGCCCCTAACTGTGCTGACATAGGGGTTGGTCCACATTGTTGGGCTGAGAGGGATGGCTCTCATCAGTGGGGCTGGAGAAACCAAGTGATCTAGTGACACACCAATCCAAATTGCCCTGTGCTTTTGAAACAAATAGGGGCAGTGCCCAGGAGGAATACACTAGGACAGAGGACCCAGTCAGGTCTGCTAGGGAAAGGGGCTTGTGCCAAAGCGGATACCGAAGCCAATTCCAGGTGCTGCAGGAGAGGAGAGAACTGATGTGTGCTGAGCACCTGCTGTATACCTGCACTGTGCTGGAATAACATATGTGAATGTTAGCATATTAACTCCTTCCCCAAGCCTCTGACCTAGAGTCTGACCCATGGGGCTGGGGAAGAAGCAAAGGTTCTAAAAGGTTAAAGACTTGCCCAGAGTCATAGCTTGTAAAAAGCCAACATCCAAAAGATTCCATTCACAGTTGACTTTCCTTAATATTTTTATAGAAATAGGCTCCTCTTTGAAAATCCTCCCAAAACTATGACAAGAACTAAGGGAATCATGGGCTTCTCCTGGCCAGATTTACCTCCTGCTGGGTGGGTGGGTGTTTTGTGAGCATGCCAGACCCTGCGCACTGATGGTGGTAAACAAATATTTACTGCCTAAGTCATGGCCATGGGGACTTCTGCCCAAGAGTGATAGTATACTTTAGACAACAACAAAAATAGCCACTAATTTTGAGCACTAACTACATGTCAGGCACTATTTAAGAACCTTGCATGTGAGGCTGGAGAGGTAGCTTGGCAGCTTCGGTGCTTGCGTGGCAAGCATGAGGACACAGATTTGAACCCCAGGACCAAGTACACATGAAAAACTAAATAAAATTGAGTCTCCCTCCCTCCCTCTCTCTCTTTCCCTCTCTCTCTCTCTTCCACTCTCTTAAAAAAAAAAGAACCTTACATACATTGAATTATTTTATACTCAAGCTATGGGTAGATGCCTTCATTACTTCCATTTTTCAGATGAGGGTCCGTGTGTCTAAAAGTTGCATAATTCTATGTATTAGTCAGCTTTCTGTTACTGTAACAAGTACTTGAGATAATTAGATTATAAAGAGAAAAGGGTTATTCTGCCTCACAGTTTTCGAGGTCCATGATAAGTAGACCTTGTTGCTTTGGGTAAAGCAGCACATCATGGTGGAAGCATGTGGTATAGTGAAGACATTCACCTCATAGTAAGGAAGCAAAGAGGTAGAAGAAGGGGCTAGGATCCTGCTTTTCCCTATGGAAGTATCTCCGCAATGACTTACAGACCTCCCGCTAGGCTCCACCTCTTAAGGTTTCCACCACCTCCCAACAGTGCCACTCTGGGGATCAAGCCTTTAACACACAGGCCTTTGGAGAACATTTCAGATCCAAACAAGAGCAAGCCATGTAACTCATAAAAAGAGTTGTGAGGATTTCAACCCAGGAAATCTTGCTCTGGAATCAAAGCTTTCAGTTACCACACTCCACTTCCTGCCTCCATTATTATTGGGCAATAGAAAACAGCTATATTAATTATCTAAGGCTACAATGGTGTTGCATAGAAGGAAAAAAAAAGAAAGCAAAACAAAAGCTTAAAACTTCAGTAGCACAGAACAGTAAACCTTTATATGACCGGCAAGTCCATATGGTGCAGCTGATGTCAGCAGGACTCACACATCTGCAGTCCGAACTCCACTGATCTTGGCTGGGCTCACTGGCATATGTGGGAGCTGGCTGGCTGTCAGCTGGGATGACCACTGGGACTTGGCTCTGCTCTATTTCTTTCATCTTCCAGCAGGCTAATCCAGGTAACCCTTTCACGGAAGTTGTAGAACTATAAGAATACTGGCCCAATCGCACATGCCCTTTCTAAGCCTCCAACTGTAGAGTGTTTATAAATACTCCATTGGCCAAAGCAAGTCACATTGCTGAGCCCAATGTCAGAGTGGAGGAGCCTCCAAAAAGTACATGCAAATGGCAAGCATCCAGAAAGGGGTGAAAAATGGGGCCCCGGATACACTCAGCCTACCACATCGGCTTTAATCTATTTAAGTGGATGGTTTTTCCCTTGGGTCCTTAGAGTCCTTGTAGTGGTTCTCAAGCTAGAATCACTGGGGGACTAGTTGCATATGGAATGTATAGCACATCCCAAGCTCAAAGATTCTGATTTAGTAGCTCTGAGAGAGGCCCGGACATCTGCATTTTACACAAGCCATCTGGGAGATTCTAATGCACTTGATCTTTGAAAAGCTTGACTGATTTTCTAACTAGCTAGGTTTTCAGCTAGTTTGTTTGTTTTTACTGTTTTTAGTTCTTGTCTTTGACATTTATTCCAGTTCGGTGATAAAAACACATTATCAGGAGGTATCTGTATGAGCCAAAATGTTCCCCTCAGTGTGAGCTCAGAGATCCTGCAAAGTGGCAGGAGCTGCAGCAAGAGCTTGTTCTGCAGCCTAAGATAATATTTATGTTGTATTAAATTTTGTGGGCAGATGGTTCTGAGCATAAAAACCCATTACACAGGTGGGACTTATTCATAGCAACCAAAAATGCAAGAATACCCCAGGCTAGTTTCTGAATGCAAATTCTGACAGTTTACACTCAAGATTTGTAGTTGGGGAGAGATTAGAGGTATAAGGGCCTCTGGACCCAACTCTATAGCCACCAGGGCCTTTCCATATTTGCTTTCCAAGTTCCTCTCTTATCATTAAAGATTATTCCAAGTGAGGGCTTCCATCCTCCATTTTTATATCAATTTTCCATTAATGGAGTACACTTGGAACAGCAAGTAGTATCAGTTCATACTCTGTTGGATCCCAAATCCTTGGAAGGCACCATTAACCAAGAGGTGAGCCAGGTATGATTTTGGCCCAGAAGAGCCACCTTAACATTGTCAAGGTGAAAGAAATCTCCTGGTCAGTTACTCAGTACCTGAGTAGATTAAAGCTGATGTGGTAGGCTGAGTGTGTCAGGGGCCCCATTTTTCACCGCTTTCTGGATGCTTATTTATAGGGAAGGGGACCTTCCCCTATTCCTTAACTATCTTATTTACTCCTTACAATAATTTTTTCTATAGGGTAGTGACTGGTCCACTTTCAAACATGACATATAAAAATAAGTGTTAATGAAGGCAGCCGATGTTCTTACCATTTCACTGAAGACCAAAAACTGAGGGACAAGGTGCACAAGAATGCTAGCTCCAGGAGCTTGGTAATAATCATACCTCCTAATTCCCATATAATTGTTTCTCTGAGGACAAGGTCCTAGGAAAGGGTGCTGGGCTAGATCATTAATCTGCACTGCTGGTTCACCTTCCTCAAGGAGGTCCTAGAGGTCATCATTTCTTCCTGCCCACCCTGCTTGGCTCAGCACAGACACTGATGTCCAGTGACCCATGGACTTAGGCCTATCCTGCCACCAAACCCAGGAGAGAAAGGGAAAGCTGGCTGATACTCTCAAGTGGGCAGAAGCTGGAATGCACTTTGATGGCCCATGGGCAGCCATGTGGCTCATGTGTGAGCACAGCTTTTTCTCACTTACTTGTGGTTCCTCTCTATGTGCCAGTTTCTTCATGAATACTTGGTCTCAATGTCATTCCAATCAGAAATAGCTTGAGGTCCCCCACCCCCATGTATCCTCCCTCCCCACTGTGTCGGATTTGAAACCCATACCAATCTAGACACTCAACCCAAGGTCTAGGAGGTGCCCAGCCATATATAAATAGAAAAGCTGACCACAGTCTCCTCATGCGGGATTCCTCCTTATATTGGGACAATATTCAATGAAGGTTCGATATTATTTTGGGCAGCAGTATCCAAACTCTTCAGTTTGGTGCGTGGCTATTCCCAGTGATAGCCAGCACCTACCAATTCAGCCACAGGGCTCCTAAGATCTTCAGGAATAGGGAAGACAAGAGTGGGTGGTCTAGAATCAGCTGGGAAAGCCACAGCCTCACTGTACTTGGTGGTCATTAGGTACTGAGTAACTGACCAGGAGATTTCTTTCACCTTGACAATGTTAAGGTGGCTTTTCTGGGCCAAAATCATACCTGGCTCACTTCTTGGTTAATGGTGCCTTCCAAGGATTT
>PVKS010047467.1:0-12810 GCA_004027875.1 Aplodontia rufa | reverse complement strand
ATGAAAACCAGAAGAGCTTGGGACAATATTTTTTCAAGCATTGAAAGAGAACAATTTTGGCCAAAAATAATATACCCTGCAAAACTCAGCTTTAAATGTGATGAAGAAATTAAATACTTCAGTGCTAAACTCAAGCTAGCAAGATACATGGAACCAAAACCTGCATTACAGAATATTTTCAAGGACATTCTTCATTCAGAAGAACATGCTAATAATTCTCTAAACCCCTAAACAAGAGAGTGTCTATAATCACAATACACTCCAATAGAAACCCAAGATGGTGCAAAACACAGCAACAATCACAAAGTCTGGGACTCAAATTTCCATATGTATTCTAACACTGAATGTGAACAGTCTCAATGCCCCAATTAAAAGACACAGATTGGCTTACTAGATCAAAAAACAAAATTCCACAATATGTTGTGTACAAGAGACACACCTCAAACTCCAAAATAGACACAGAATGAAGGTGAAAGTTTGGCAAAATGTCTACAGGCCTGGGGTCCAAAAAGCAAGCAGGCGTGGCAATCCTAACATCTGATAAAGTTAATTTTGATCCAAAACTACTCAGAAAAGACAAAGATGGACACTACATCATACTAAAAGGGACAATTCACCAAGAAGACTTAACAATAATTAACATTTATGCTTCCAATTTCAATTCCTCCAAATACATGGAAAAAATACTCAAGGACATTAAACCCTTCATTGATCTCAACACAATACACCATTATCAACTTTGGACAGATCATCAAAACAAAAAAATCAACAAAGATATTTACAATCTGAACATTTATATTAATAAATTGGCTTAACTGACATCTACAGAGTATTCCATCCTAAATCGGCTGAATTTACCTTCTTCTCAGCAGCTCACAGATCCTTCTCAAAAATAGACCACATTTAGTCCACAGAGCTAACCTTAACAAATTCAAGAAAGTGAATATAGTCCCATGTATCCTATCAGATCACAATGCCATGATCTTAGCTATCAACAACAACCAAAAAAAAAAAAAAAAAAAACCCACAGAGGCTACTCTGAATGATACCCTTTTAAACAAAGAATGGATCAAAGACCAAATGAGATCAGAAATCAAGAAATTCTTGGAAATGAATGAGAAGATGAAACAACATATTGAAACCTCTGGAATAGAGTAAAAGCATACTTAAGAGGTAAATTTATAGCACTGAGTGCATACATCAAAAATCTGGAAAGAATTGTAATAATAGTCTTATGGTCTAACTCAAACTATTGCAAAAGGAGGAACAATTCAATCCAAAAGCTAATAGAAGACAGGAAATAACTAAAATCAGAGCTGAAATCGATGAAATTGAGAACAAAAAAAATACAAAGTATCAACAACACAAAGAGTTGGTTCTTTGAAAAAATAAATAAGATCAACAGACCCCTTGCCAACATCACCAAAAAAAAGATTGAAATGAAGTAAATTAATAAATTCAAAGACAAAAATGGAGATGTCACCACAGACTCAACTAAAATCCAAGAGATTATCAGACTTATTTTGAAAATTTATACTCTTTCATGTTTGATAATCTGGAAGATATGAACAGATACTTAGCCAACCTATGACACCTATGACACCAACAGAAGACACTGAAAATCTAAATCAACCTATCTCAAGTTCCAAAATCAAAGCAGCAATCAAAGGCCTGCAAAATAAATAAATAAATAAGTAAATAAAATTCCTGGACCTAATAGATTCATGGCGGAATTCTACTAAATGTTTTCAGAAGAATTAACACCAATACTCTACAAGCTTTTTGATGAAATTTAAAGGGTTGTGCACTGCCAAACACTTTTTATGAAGCAAATATAACTCTGATACCAAAATCTAACAAAGCCTCATCAAGAAAAGAAAACTGTTGACCAATTCCTGATGAACATAAATGCAAAAATCCTTAATAAAATTCTAGCTAATCAGATCCAAAAGTACATTAAAAAGAGAATACATCACGATCAAGTGGGCTGGAAAACAGGGCTGATTCAACATTCGCAAATCAGTAAATGTAATTCACCACTTAAATAGAATTAAAAATAAAAATCATATAATCATCTCAATTGATGCAGAAAAGGCCTTTCATAAAATTCAGCATCCTTTTATGCTCAAAACCCTGGAGAGGCTAGAGATCAAAGGAAGATATTTTAATTATGTAAGATCCATTTATGACAGGCCTATAGCAAACATTATGTTCAATGGTGAAAAACTAAAAGCATTTCCACTGAATTAAGGAATAAGACAAGGCTGTCCACTTTCACCACTCCGATTCAATATAGTCCTTGAAACCCTTTCCAGAGCTATCAGACAAGAGAAGGAAATCAGAGGAATTCAAATAGGAAAAGAAGAAGTCAAGTTGTCTCTCTTTGCAGATGACATGATCCTCTACCTAGAAGACCCTATAAGCTCGACCAGAAGACTTCTGGAGCTTATAAACGACTTCAGAAAGTGACTGGTTATAAGATTAACACTAATAAATCATTAGCTTTCCTATACTCCAGCATCAAGGACATTGAAGAAAAAGTTAAGAAATCTGTCCCATTCACCATTTCCTACAAAAAAATAAAATACTTGGGCATAAAACTCACAAAGGATGCCAAGGACTTATATAACAAAAATTATCGAACTTCAAAAAAAGAAATTATAGAAGATCTGAGTAGAAGGAAAAACACTCCATGTTCATGGTTAGATAGAGTCAATATCATCACAATGGACATTTTATCCAAAGCCCTATACAGATTTAATGCAATCCCTATCAAGATACCAATGTCATTCTTCACAGATATAGAAAAAGCAATACTCAAATTTGTATGGAATAATAGAAGATCTAGAATAGCAAAACATTACTCAGCAAGAAGGAGGCAGCAGGCATTTCAAGTCATGACCTGAAATTATACTACAAGGCTATGTTGACAAAAACAGCATGGTATTGGTACCAAAACAGAATGGAAGACCAATGGAATAGAATAGAGGACTCTGTGACAAACCCTCATACCTTTAACTATCTGATATTTGATAAAGGGGGCAAAAGCACAGTGTGGAAGAATGATAGCCTATTCAATAAACGGTTTTGGACAAATTAGACAGCCATATGTAGACAACTGAAATTGGAACCTTATTCTCACCCTTCACAAAAATTAAATCAAAATGGTTCAAGGATCTGGATATTAAACCAGCAACTCTACAATTGCTTGAAAAAGAAGTAGGATCAACATTACATGATATAGGGGTTGGTACAGCCTTCCTTAACAGGACTCCCATGGCACAACCAGCACAACCAGTAAAATCAAGAATAAATGTATGGAATTCAATTAAACTAGAAACTTTTTGAACAGCTAAAGATTTAGTTAAGAGTCTCAAGAGAGAACCTGCAGAATGGGAGAAAATTTTGCCTGCTACACTTCGGACAGAGGACTAATATCCAGAATATACAAAGCACTCAAAAATTAAATACCAAAATCACAAATAACCCAATTAATAAATGGAATATGGAACTAAAAAGGAGCTTCTCAATAGAGGAAGCCCAAAAAGCCCATAAACATATGATAAAATGCTCTACATCACTAGCAATAAGAGAAATGCAAATCAAAACTTTACTGAGATTCCACCTCACTCTGTTCAGAGTGGTGAAAATGAAGAATACAAACAATGACAGGTGCTGAAGAGGCTGTGGGAAAAGAGGAACACTGTTACATTGCTGGTGCAACTGCAAACTGGTACAGCCTCTCTGGAAAGCAATGTGGAGATGCCTCAAAAAAGTTGGCCTGGAACCTGGACCCAGCTATCACACTCCTGGGTATCTTCCCAAAAGAGCTGGAAGTGGCTTACTATAGAGATACAGCTTCATCCATGTTTATAGCAGCTCAATTTACTTTTACTATAGCTAAATTATAAAGCCAACCCAGATGCCCCTCATTTGATGTATGGATCCAAAAACTTTGGTACATATATACAATGGAATACTACTCGACTATTAAAGAAAACATTATTATGGCATTTGCAGCGAATGGATGAAGATGGAAAAAAATTTGCTAAGTGAAGTGTCCCAGACTCAGAGACTCACAGGCCAAATGTTTTCTCTCATTTGTGGAAGCTAGACTATAACTGGAAATAGTACATTAGATGGCTAACCTAACAATTACCTCAACATGTATGAATTCTTACATGATCATGGGGAACTTTCCCTAGGTTCCTGGGGGACACAGGGAGGAGAAAAGGGAGGGGGAAGGAAACAGGAAGGACATCTAGGAGACCAGAGGGAGGTATTATGGGAGAAACTAATCTGAGGGGAACCTCTGACTTCCACGAGAAGTCCAATTAATTTGGGTCTTAAGTAGAGTGAAACATGGAACCATGGGGAACCCAAAAGGGGGAAACCAAGGTCTGGAATCAGTTTTGCTTTTTATGTCATTATACTTTTGTTCTTGATTGTTTGACGATGAACCCCTCCTAGTTGTAAGACCATGTTTATCGAATAAAGGTTTAAAAAAAAAGAGTAACTCAAATAAACAGAATATTTATTATATTTTCTTTAATTAAGTTTTAAAATTCTTTAAAAATTATTTAAAATGATTTTAAAGATTTTTGCCACATAATTGAAATAAAAAATGTGATGTAATTGGTCAAAAAATAAAAAAAATAAAAAGTTCTAACAGATGTAATTCTATATACAAAGAGTACAAAAATTTTCAGTTGTGTATCAATTAAATTACTATAAATAGCAGAAAATATTTGATCTTATTAGGAGGAGGAATTAGAAAGATTTAGAAATTTTATAAGGATTGTTTCAAAATGTAATTGTAAGAAAGAGTCAGAAAATAGGAAATAGATATAAGAAAGTTATAGGTATGGAAATACAGTTTGATATTCCTGGATGAAGAAAAAAATGTTGTTGGATGAAGAAATATAGAGTATCTAAGTAAGCTGAAGGTTTGTGGAGGGTAAATCTCAAAGTCTGCATGGGATTAAATTAAATATAACTGGCACAATTTAAAGTTATTTAAGGTTTCACTTAAGTTCAAATATTAATGTAATGTTATGAATCAGAATCTAATTCTATGTGTTTTTTAAAACATTGATCTGCTTTTATAAAGATAATTCCTGATGTTAGCTTTAATTACTTAGGAAAATTAAATCTTAAATGAATTATACTTTATACCTGTTTTAAAATCTTTTGTTTACTTCATAACATTACATAAGCAACTGTTTTTAGGTTATTACAATATATCTGACATTTTAAATGTGTAAATAGAACTATATTTAAGTGCTATATGTTTATCTGAAACTTGTTTAAGTGTTATGTAAGTTTATAAAATAAAAAACTTATGGAAGGTTACAGACAAGTTAAACAGCATGCTGTCTTTTACACATTATATTTTAAAACCTAGGTTTTATCTATTTGCTTTAACTACATAAATGTTTCACTGTTATACATCAGATAATAAGTCTATCTCTGATCATCAACACTTTCCTAAATTTAGAAAATTTAAGGCTATTGCTAAATCTGTGTAGATCTGTGGTTGTTGGTATAATATACTATGACTTTTATTGTGTATTAGATTGTACATGTCCTCGAAGTGTATACATTTTTTAATGTGTATACCTTAGGACAACATTTTACCAAGCTAGTGTTACCAAACTAAAGTTGTTAGTAACAATGCTCTCCTTCAGGTTTAAATCCTTTAGGGATTTATTTATGTCATTTAATATTTTACAGTTGAATAAAAATAACCTGACTCTTTCTACTGGGATGATCTTTAAATGTATTTTTGGAAAGTAATAATGAAAGCCTAATTTGTTTCAAGATTAGCAAAGTAGAACATAACTACATTTTGCTATGCCTTCCACAAAAAGGAGCCCTCTTAGCTTTTGTTTGATTCATGTTTGAGATATAAGGTTGTGTGTTAACTAATACATAGACTCAGGAAAACCCAACCACCTTTCTGGAAAACTCAGAAAGTCATTGGGAAAACACATCATTATGGATTCTGAGTACATAGAGGGCCATATAATTTCAAAGGCCAAATTTATCACTCAGATGGCACCAAACATTCAGAGGAAGTTGATATATGGCCCTGAGCAGTCTTTAGATAACATCCCCCAACTTGCAACCTCCATCTTTTATTACAGTGATCAGGAGGAGAGGAAAGACAGGGAACATACACAGTGGAAAATGTTGAGGCACAGGCTATGGCCCTACAAGGAATAAGTTTCCGGATAATAAAAGAGAGAAATGGAATGGACTCCAAGCCACAAGATGGACTCATGTCCATTCTGAAAAAGGGGGCCATTACCTGTTGGAATGCCTACAGGCCAAGCAACCTCCACCAAACCAAAGGCTGGACCCAACCAGAATTTTCCACACCCAGGTCCCAGGTTTGAGGAAGGGAGAAGATGACTAATTGAAGGGTGAACTTCCTATAAAAAGGGCCAACCTAACTGCCTCTTTAACTCTGTCCCTTATCCCACTCTGTGGGAAGCCTGCTCTTTTCCCTATGCTTTGCTTTCTATTTTTTTCCTAAAATAAAGTCTGTCTACCATGCTTGCCTCAGTGTAACTCACCCCAAGGGTTATCTCCTTCAGTTATGCCCTTACCATCCCCCTTTCCCCCTTCCCTTACTTCATCATCTTCTAACCTACTTATGGTCTCATGTAGACAAAACCCTACCATGAGCTCTCTTTCCCACTAATCAAAAGTACAACCTGGAGACTTAGTTTTAGTCTCCCCCGCAGGGGCATTATTTTCAACTCTTTCACCTATATGGAAAGGTCCCTTTAGAGTCATTCTGGCCACCCCAACAACAACTAAATTTGATCCCCTTTCAGACTGGTTTCATATTTCTAATTTAAAGACCTATCCTACAAACTCACATTCTCCTGTATCCTCACAGGTGATTAGTTCCTCATCATCCTCCTCAAGATCACAATTCAAAGTCTCCTCAACCAGACCTCTCAAAGTGAAGAACTCTAAGATCTCCTCAATTCCAGAAGACACTTAGATGTCAATCTACACTCTTATTTTACCCAGATGCCAACTATATTTAATCCCTTCTCCACAATGAGATCTCTCAATTTTCATTGGCCCTCATTCCCTCCCAAATCTTAACCTTCGTTTCTGACCTTCACTTTCAAGGAACTTTCTCTGACTTTATGCCTGAAGAAATCTATCTGTTCCCTCAACTTCTACTACTCTCTTACTCCTTCCTTTTTACAGTCATGAACACTCCCCTTTCAACACCTTCATCATGCCCATGCAATGCAACAACTTCCCAAGCTCCACAACTAACCTTCCTAATCAGACCAACAGTTGCACCACACTGGGACCCACCAATACCCAGGACCCTTAGGGGGCTTTCTTTTGGTGCAATGGGACACTATATACCTGCATTAATTCTTCCACTCCAGGCCTCTGCATACTAACAGTGGTGGTTCCCCAACTTATTCTCTATGGATAAGGTGAATTTTCTTGGCTTTTAACTCCCCACCCATGGACAAAAAAGGCTGCCTTTCTTCCCATTCTACTAGGAATAAGCTTAATAACTTCTACTGGCTCTCTGTGGTTATAGCAGGCAGAGCGCTGGGACACAGTCTCATCTCCACCCAGGATTTCCAGGACTACCTCCAACTGACTCTGTAATCCACAACTTCTTCATTGGCCTCACTCCAATAACAAATTACTTCCCTCACTAGGGTAGCTCTCCAAAATAGAAAAATTTGGATTTACCTACTGCTGAAAAGTGTGGAATTTTTCTCTTTCTTAGGCAAGAATGCTGCTATTACACTAACAAATCTGGTCTAGTAGAGGAAAGTGTTCAAACCCTTAATAAATTAAGTAAAGACCTGAAAAGCAGATATCAACAACCTACTCCCTCAGAATGGCTCTAGGGACCAACAGCAACTTGACTTCTGCTCCTGGGACCCCTGGCCACTCTGCCTCCTTGCTTTAATTTTACCATGTATTTTTCAGCTTCTCTAAAAAATTTTGAGCAGTCAAATATTCATTTTCACCAATCAAAAAAATTAATCAGATGTTCCTGTCCAGCTTTGGGCCCTTAAGAACCCACCCTGAAGACTTATATTTCAAGACAACTACTTAGTTCCCTCCCTTCTAGATCACAGCCCCTAACCAAATGGAAGTAGTTCCAGAAGATGGATCATCATCCCTCACCGTATACAAAACAAAAATGGGTGGAATGTTAGACTTTATAAACACTGTTTTGGTTAATCTGTAAATCTAGCCACCATGTCTCATGTGAGTCTCAGCCCTTAGCACATAGGGGTCTGATGCAACCACAGGAATGTCAACTCCAACCCTAACAGTTGTTTTTCCAAATCTCCTGCCTAAGTCCCGTTCCCACCAGAGTTCCTATTAATTCTCTCACTCCCAGCCATAGGTTGCTGTTCTCCAGGCGTTATAGCAGCTATCTTACTTCTCGTAAGGAAAGATCTCAGGGGTCTCTTTGCTGCATGAGCGTGTCCAACAACTAATGGTCTTATTTCTGCTGTGCATACAGCAATGATACTCTATAGTGTTATGTAGCATAGGCATTAGACATGTAGAAAATACCTCCATTTTACACAGCTAACCCAGTACCAAGAAGGAAGGTTCCATATGGTCATTTGCATGAAGTCTTTAAACATGTTTATCAAATTGTGTATAATAACGTTAGTCAGCTTAATCTAATGTCAGTGAACAAAACAGGGAAAGAAAAAGATGAGCTCAGTGATTTGCAGTCTCAGTTTAGCAATAGTATATATGACCCAAAGGTTCCATGTTTGCTCTGAGATCTTTACCTCCTGTACGAATGCCTAAAATCAAATACAGGATTTGAATTTAATCCCGGAAGTGTCTATATTACAACACAAATCAAGTCTAAATCTTCCATGGCATCTTCTGTTAAAGTGAGGCATGGATCAATGAAAATTGAAATAGAGACATGTGGGAACACCCTGAAAAATCTGTGGATATGGTACTCATAAAAATTCTAACGAGTATTCTGCGTAAGAAGAAATAGCCACCTCTTCTGAAAACAATAATTTTGCATTGCCTGAAGAAACTGCAACGGTATCCCTTAAGGCACTATGTGCAAGATACTGCTGATTAGTCTCATGACCCTCCCACCATGCCACTTTGCTTCTAGACTTATAAACAGCCTAAATGTCCAGGAGAATCCTAAAATTCAGTTACAAAATGTGACCCATAAGGAGGTTTGCTGTATTCAAAAATGAATTTATTGATTCTCAACTTACACAGTAAAAAATATGGGGAATGTGTAGGAATGGACAGCCAGGGTGTGACAGACTGGATCAGGAATAAACTGATATAATACTGTTAAGAAGGGACACTACTTTTAACACTACTCACTTGGAATTTATAATACATTCTTAGAATTAGGTTGGTTGACTAAATCATGGGTCAAAATATGACCTTTATTTACTGTATATGATGAGGTTCAAAGGTGTACAGAGCTTAGTACATTAGAATGGATTTTTCATGTAAGATCTAAACATACACCTTTCAATCTCTTCCTAATTCCATCATGTCTTATGATGATAAAACATAAATTTTACATTTAATAATGTAAGATGAAGAAGGGAGATATTAGCTTGGGGAACCATAGCAATGATGGAGAGGATAGAAGGGAGGGAGGAAGGGAGGGGATAAAGGTATTGGGGGGTTATCAATGCAATTGGGAACTCTCAACTCCCATGGGAAGTCCAAATATACACAAGCTGGCAAAGAAACTCAGAAATCTCAAAAATTAATATACATTTATATGCTTCTTTCTATCTATAACATGGGTATATTGCAGTGGAGACATTAGCTCAGGAATCTGTAAAACATTTTTGGCAGAATGGCATTTTAGTTACATTAATTCTGCCTAACCAAGAACATAGAATATCTTGCTGCCTTTTCTGTCTTATTCAGTTTCTTTCTTCCATGTTCAACAATTTTCATTATAGAGGTCTTTTACTTCTCTTGTTAGATTAATTCTCAAGAATTTTTTTGAGAATATTGTGAATAAGACTTATTTCCTAGTTTCTTCTTCTGCCCAGTTATTATTAGCATATAGGAAAGCTATTGATTTATGGATGTTGATCTTTTCACCTGTTACTTTGCCAGATCTGTTTATAAGCTCAAGCAGTTTTTTGGTGGAGTTTTTAGGTCTTCCAGATACAGGATCGCATCATCAGCGAAAAGGAGTATTTTTGGGAGATACTGAACTAGGGTAGGCCTTAACTTACTTTATCAATATCCCTGTATGCGTGAATACATAACATTGATTCCCTCCAATATGTATGACTAAGTCGAACAAACAAAAAGCAAAACAAAACTAAAAAAGGAAATAAAATTTCATCTTTGTAATAAACTGAGAAAGGGTAAAAAAAATTAAAAATAAAATATGTCTCAGGGGAAAAAAAGGGAGATACTGAGGAAGCTTCTCAGGTTTGCACATTTGAGTACCTTAACTATAAATTGTAATGATAACCTTTCAAATTAAATATTAATAGCCAGTGTTCCTGACTCAGCAATAATATGAGTCTAGTATTTAAAAAATAATTTAAATAATGATAATTATTAAAATAATATTTTAAATTCAATTGTTGTCATAATATACAACAAGATTTTAATAACTAAACATCATAAATTAGCATTCATTAAAAGTAAGACTTTTTCTACTATTCTATATTTATGAAATATTTCTTGGAAATATGAATCCTGGTGACTTTTCCCTAAATCTGGCAAGTTGAACCCTTTGGAATCATAAATATTTTGAAAGAAACACTAGTTGGAGTTAGGATGTACCAGTATGTTTGTAGTTAATGATTTTTAATAAATGCTAATAAAAGGCAGTATTTCAGGGAAAATACTTTCAGATTTCTATGTCATTCACATATAAATGAAAGTAAACTTATTTATATGATTGATATAAATATGAATATAAATTATTAATTGATAAATATTTACACTACTTGTGTATTTAGTATTGAATAAAAAGTATCCTTGGCCCATCTGTCAGTTGAATCCTTTTGGAAACTGGGATTGAGTTAAAAAGGCCAAGAGTTTTATTGGTGATATATACTATAAAAGGATAAATAATAGAAGAATTGGGCAGGTGAAAACTTTAGTCCATGAAACAGATCTCACTCTGGTGTACTAGGCAGAGAAATTCTCACCCATAGCTACACATATGACAAAATCTTGGCCAATTCAGGAAGGGGATCTAGAAGCAAATATTACCTGCTAGAGAAGTTTTAATTAGAACAGAAATACTCAGGCATTCATATTGAGACAATGCTCAGCTCTTGGATGGAAGATGTACTGTAAGTGCCTGGCCTCAGTTCAAACGGTGAGTTTGATCCTAGTTACAATGAGGCCTGTGATTCTCTGCTAATACTGTGCAGATGAATGGCAAATTCTCTCTGTAGGGAGACCCATTGGTATATTTTCATGATGCAGGTCTACTGAGAGCAATGTGCATGTAAAGAGTTCAGAAAATTTTACATTCTTTGTAGAGAAGTTTTGCACAAAATATGTAATCAATTATTTGTTGGGGCTTTAAGTTTGGCTATTTTCTAATGAATTTATGACATTGATTAGGGATTCCACGTATTTATTTCAATTGTCACAACACAGGTAAACTCGTTTTTCGATGAACGAGAATTTGCCCTCCTCATCATTTTATAACAAATATAGGAATAAAGAATTAGTCTCATGGTTTCTCAGCTGTCAGATCTACTCCTGAACTAAAGATAAGCTACTGTATTTAACATTTACTCTAGCAAATCGAAGACAGGGATAAGAAATATTATCACTCTCAGGGTTTTATGTAATTGAATAATGAAGAAATTGATCTTCAGTTAAAGCAATAACAATGCAGGTCATGCACTAATTAGAGAAAAAATGACTACAGCAATGATAATTGTGTTTTGAGATTAACTTCCATAATAAAATTGCAAATTATACATTATGTCAGTTACTAGGAAGATTATTGAGATAAATGAACTTAGTTGCTTAATTTTGAGTTAATTTGACCAACATGTATCATCATTGATAATGATATATTTTTTAAAAATGTAAATATATACAATATAATTTTAATATTATTATTATGCCAATGATAATTGGAAAACTTTATGATATCAGAATTATTAAAAATTTTGAGCAATCATAAACGATTCCTAGATACTGTCCAAACTATTTTTTAAGATAAGATTACCTACTGCAGAGGGCAGAGTTGAGGGACATAGTTTCTCACTCATCACTTACTTATTTTACAATAACAAATCAAATGATAGAAAGGAGTTTCAATTTCTTAGTAGAGAAATTAATTATTTTGATTAAATACTTGAAAGATGGCATTCAGAGACCTAATGTGAATTACAGAAATGTACATCTCTTAATTCAATAACTATATATAATTCATATTGTATCAGATCATATTTATAATTAACACCACCCTTAGATTCTTTTGAAAACAGTATACTTGATTCATGTGACCTTTTAAAAACAAATTTTCTGGGCTGGAATGGTGGCTCACCGGTTTCGGCGCTTGCCTGGCAAGCACGAGGACCCGGGTTCAAACCCTAGCACCAGGTACACAACTAATTGTTGGAGCAACTAAGACCATGTGAATAACAAAATAAAGTTGTTTCTCTCTTTCTCTGTCTCTCTCACTGTCCCTCTCTCTTTAAAAAAAATAAATAAAAATAAAAACAATTTTTCTTCATTTTCCAAGTTTTAATGCTTCTTTGACCTTACAATATTTTGTTTATTTTTACTTAATATATA
>PVKS010047466.1:0-12811 GCA_004027875.1 Aplodontia rufa | reverse complement strand
CTAGTTAAGACCGATAGAACCGGCCCGCTGGATGTTTAAAACCAAAATGTGAAAACTAAAATTGAGGAGTAAAAGGGCCAAGAAAGTTCAGCATTTGGCGATCACCCTTTAAGCTCAGCCAGGATGTAGAAAACAATGCAAATTCTTTGAGGACTTTGCCATTCTGGGTCACATGACTTCCAAATCAGGGAGGCCAAGAAGCTCTAAAAGGCAAAACAAACAAACAAAAAAATACAGCCAGCGTATGCTTCGGAAGGAGGGCCACCGAAACAGGAGGTGTCCCGAATGCTTCCCAGAGAAGCCACAAATGGTCAGCAGGACCTTGACCCATGTGGCAGAGGGTACTGAGAGAGGAAGCTGAAGGAACTGAAAAGCTTCTCATGAGTTCCACCATAAAGAGTCTCTGCTGATGTTTTGATAACAAAGAACAGGGTCAATTCTGACCAACTTGGTCTTGAACACCTGGCAGGAGAGTAAACCCAAAACAAAACTTAGGTATTCACAGCGTTAGAATGCTTGGTCTTACACTAAGGAAGAAAGCTGTATTCCAGATGGATGGTAGCGTTTTTATGTTTTGGTTTTTGTGTGCTATGACTCCAGCTAGATTAAAGCCTTCCCAGCCCACACAGAAAAAGACAAGAGGTAGCCAGGAGGCTCCTCCAGGAAATTATTCCCAGGTTTGGCCTCCTGGTAACAATTGACTTAGATAATGGGCCAACTTTCATGGCAGTGATAATAAAATTATTGACCAAAAATTTAAATATCAAATTGAAACTACATGTTGATTATAGACCACAAAGTTTTGGTAAAATAAAATAAACAGGATTTTAACGATACAATCATGCAAACTATGCTGGTAAACTCACATTTGAGATGAATCCAACCCCACTGCACTGTTGAAAAGCAGATACACTCCTACTAAGAGGACTGGGCTCTCTCCCTGGGAGATGATGTCTAGGGGAATGCCTCCTCTTATCAGAGGGGTGCAGGGAGACTGAAAGGAAATTGGAGCGTTAACATTAGGAAAAGCCCACAGCTGCTGTCTGGGAAGGCACTCCAGACCCCAATGCACCCCTTAAGCTGACCAGAAGAAAGAGGAGCCAGATGAGTGTGAGCATCAGAAGGTCAGCAGCCCTGCCCCGGATGCCATGGGAGTTGGCCAGACCAAGCACCCCTGAACTGGAGGAGAGGCAGCCCTGCTTTATTTAAGGACCTCAAGACTGGCTGATCCAGGTAGGGAAGGTAACTTCCCAGCGGGACGAAGGGACTATTTTACCCTCTAGGACAGTTCTTTCACTGTCATGCATTGCCGTCAGTGAGTACTAACTGGATATATAATTCTGGTCTTGGTTTTTGCTACAGGACTGGTGACAGTGACCCCTGAGGACTGGACTCTTGGAAACAAGGTTTTATTTATACTTTTCTATTTTTTGTATAGTATTTACAGGATCCACTTGGTGTTATTAAGCTGATTTAGTTTAAACTGTGATGGCAAAACTGTTAATGTGTTGCTCGATGTGGTTCTCAGTGATAACCACAGGCAATCACTTGTCTCTAGGGCTAAATTGCAGCCATTATCTACCTTGTACGCATGTTAAAATGGCCTATCACAAAGTTATTAAAATTAGTAAAATGAACAGCATGTAATTGGGTCCTGCCCAACCAGAAAATGTTACAGTTCTAAGATTATTTGTCATTGGGAAAAAATTCAATATTCATATGGCTCAAATTAAAAGGACTTTCCCAAAGATTTTCCAACAGATGAGAACCAAGGGAGCTTGGTACTGCTGGCGAAAAGGCAAAAAGGAAAATAAAGGAAAGAATATTGCTGTCTCCAAAAACAAGACAACAGACAAATAGCTAAAAATATAGGCATCAATATTAGAAAATTAGCATATTTGCCAGTCAAACCTGGAAGCGTTTCAAGATGTGGAATCCAGACTCTGTTTGGAGACTGGTTTTCTTTCTGGTGAGATTAAAAGCTTACTTGGCATAGTAGGAGTGATACCGTTAATTTGTTCCATACTTCCATACCTGACAACCCTTTCTATAGATTCACCATAGAAGCAACTGTGAAAGAAAAATGATAGCTGAGATTATGACGTTATATAAGGGATTAAATCAAGAGGAAATGCTTTATACTTTAAAAATAGAATTAGTTAATAAAGTGTTAAAGAGGGGAAATGAAGAAAGGGACCCCTGTGAGGAGAGGGCTTCCTAAAAGTGATTAGGATTTCCCTCCTGTGTGAGCCTCCATTCCTTGGGAAACTTTTTTTTTTGTTGTTTGTTTGTTTTAATTAAGTCTGGGGCTGACACTGGAAAAAATTCGAGGAAATCTTCTATCTGCTTGCTTGTGCTGAGAGACCTGGCAGGGCACGGGGATTTACAGCAGCATCTATAATGACCTTTTAAGCTTTTTCCTCCCCCTTGCTTGAGAAACGTGTGTCCATGTTTGCATACTTTGTGGATAACCATTTTTCCTGTCATTTCATTTTTAAAAGCAATGGGTATTGAAAACTAAATATATGCTATAACCTTCTAAAAGGCATAAATTGCAAAGATTTGAGACTCGCAGTTGTCCAGGAAATAGCAGACCTTTTGCCACCTGCATCGAATTCTGCAGTGTTTTTATTACGCCTGTTTTTCTGAAAACTTCTGCAGTGTCTTACCCTCCTTTGTCATTTTACTTTAAGATAGACCCTTTGCCTTCAATTAAAGATAAGAAACACTTCCTAAAACCATGTACCTGTAAGAACTGGAACCTGAGTTACATGTGTGTAAGATAATCAATCCTAATTTGTCCCTTCAGTAAGAAAGGGAAGTTCGAACCTTTGTATTTCCTACCTTTCCTATGTGCTGTCTCATGAGACAAGCCCCCACGCGAAATGTGGTTCTGAGAGAAAAGCACAGCTCATCGGAGCATGGAGGCCATGTCAGTGTCACCTCGTAGAAGGAGAGAAGGTCACCAGGAGAACAGTGAGGGACTAGTAGCTGCAGTCAGCAGGTCCAAAACGAAGAGGTCACCTGATGACAGGCTCTGAGCAGGGGGCACCCAGCCCCATCCCAGCTGGGACACAGCAGCCTCCTGCACCTGTGGGAGGGTGGGGGCAAGTGTGTTTTCCTGTGTGACACAAATGTTGGAATGCTTGACTAATTTATCAAAAACAGATACGAACCTGGACGTGCACCCGGGCTCTCAGGACTGTGAGAACCCCAACCCTGGCGAAAACTCATGGACATATCCTTGGGAAGGGGCTTGGCAAGATGCTAGCATTGTGGGCCATGCTCAAAGGACATCCTGCACCAAGGCCACCAGAGTGGCCTCAGCTCATGGACAACCTGGTTGCTTAACTATTTCTGTGGATTATGAGAAGTGAAGTAGCCTCTAGTGGTTAACTCCTCTGCAGTGCATTCACATGTTGCTAGGAATAGTGTTTTAAACTTAGGAAACACTGAGGGAGAAGGAAAGGACCTAGGTTTGCTGCACTGAGGGCAAGATCCTTTGTCTCTTCACACTTGTTCACACTTGGCATCATGTTGTGGCTTAACCTGCTGAGAGGGATGCCCAGGTGGAGGTGAGGAGGTGAGGGTGAGAGTGAGGGGCCCAGGTGGAAGTGAGGAGGTGAGGGTGAGGGTGAGGGGCCCAGGTGGAGGTGAGGAGGCGAGGGGGAGGAGATGGCATCCTTCCATCCCAGCAGCATCTCAAGTAAAGTGGACCTACTGGCTCAGAGGCAGGATTTCTCTTGAGTTTAGTCCCAAATAAGTTTTAAATTAGTTAGGAAACACAGGCGCCAGGTCTTGGTCTTACCACTAGCATGCACAGTGGTGTGGTGGCTTGAACCCTGCAGTCCCTCTCACTGAGCACTGCAGTCTCCGCCTGCTTGAAGTGTTTGATCTATCCATGTCCTTGCTGTGGTTCATCCTCCATTTCCTGAGCCCTTTGTGTGGCATGTAAATAACATTTCCTAAATTTAACCATTACTAATTTCAGGGCAGTAGATACTCAGAGTTATCCCAGAAAGACTCTTACTGCGGAAGCATAAAGACAAAGCATGCTGAAAGCTGACAACAGGGCCGTGAGGTAGCAGGAATCATCTGCCACACCTTCCGTTTAGGGTTAGCCAGGTAATGCTCTTTCCGGCCTTATCCCATGACACAGGCAATTCAAACAGGCATCTTCGTTTGTTTGTTTGTTTGTTTGTCTTAAAGCTGAAATGTTGAAGAGTACAAAGCTTTGTTGAAGTGATGCAGGTTCCTTCTGGATGGTTTCAAAACAAGGGACTGGAAAGTGTGCAATAGCCTGGTTGATCCTGTGCCTGGGACCTGACTGAGCCTCACTTCAGAAAGCTTGGAGAGCCTGGGGCGATGAGCAGGTGCCACAGAACCTGGGGGCAGAACAGGGGACTTGTCCAGAGCTTAAAGTGGCTTTTGCTTCTCACGTGAAAGTTAAATAAAATCCTGCTCACCTGGGCTCCAGTTAGATCTCCTGCTCAGCGCAAAAAGCTCTCCTGGGAACCTCCTATAGGTCTGAGAGTTTTTCTGGAAGAAAAATTCAGAGTCATGGATCCCCCACTTTGCATAACCAATAGCTTTTATGCTCTTATCAAGAGCAGCCCATGACCAGGCAGAGGCCACCTCCAGTACCGCAGGGCCTGTGGAATCCAGCCTCCTTTGGGGTTGAAGCTGCGCCTGCTGCCTGTGAGGGTCAGGCAGTGGGGTCGGTCACCAAATCCCAGTGGATGAAGAGGGCTGACTGGCAATGCCGCCAGTGCCGGAGGCATCCAAGCCTCTGCCTGTGTTCCGTGATGCTGTGGGTCAGCTGCCGGCCCCTGGTGTTGGACAGCTGAATGCACATATTGGTCTTCAACAAGCTCCCAGCTGAGGCACTGGTTATTAAAAATGAATAAGATGATAGTAGTGGTCAAAATACTGCTATCAAATGTTACTTTTCCCACAGTCCAACATGCCACCTGGTACTTTCCAGAAAATCTCTTAAATCCCACCTGCAGATTCTCCAGGTGGACCGACATCAATGCTACATCTTCATGCAGGCCTGTTGGGGTCTGACCTTTACTTTATCAGCTGCCCTGGGTCTTGTTGCTGTTTGCATAAGCTCCTTCTGGAGGGGCTGCTAGAGTGTACATTGTTAAGCTTGAAAAACAGGGTGTCGACACGGGCTTCAAACATTTTGCATTGGTATCACCTGCCAATTATTCTAGATTCTTCAAGGGGTGCACATAGAGGCCTATTGATCAAACGTGTGCCTCTGAAATCCAGGTGTGCCAATGAATGAGCTAATGTAGAGAGGCCTGGAGGGGGCGGGGTGAAGGCCTCTAAAGACGAGGCTCCAGCCAGCAGTCTGGAGCTCTTCCTTTGGGAGAGAGCTCTCGCACTTTGCTGCTGGATGTGGTGTCCCTGCTCCTTTGGAAGATGAGCTCTTGTCAGTAGCCGAACCTGCCTATGCTTTGCTCCTGAACTTCCCAGCCTTCAGATCTGTGAGAAATTGCTGTCTATGTTTGTTCTGAAATAGAGTCTTGTAGTGTTGCCTTGACTTGTTTGAGATCACTTAATGTTAGGCATTTTGTCATAGCAGTACAAATGAACGTTGCCTTGAAAGAGAGATGTAAAGCATAGATATATGAAAAGAGAAGTAAAGCTTGGATAAAGAAAGACCGTTTCAGGTCTCTGGCCTGTGGTTTTTCTCATCCCCAGCCCGTCCCTCAGGTCAGAACCCAGCTGGACCGGGACACAGGCCCGACCAGGAGTGTGCTTCTCTTGGAGGAGCACAGTTCCTGCCTTTGTGCTGCAGACAGCACACAGGGGCTCTGTCAACAAACACCCGGAAGGATTCATTATGTTCCCTAATTTGAAAGGAATCTGCAGGCCTCTGAAGGTTGATCAATCCTGGAAGTAGCTGGGTAATTGCTGAAAGGAGTTAGAAGTTGAAGATTCAGAGGCAGAGAGATGGCACATAGGGACCCTAGCAGGTCCACTGAATGGTCCCATGTGTCACAAAGAGCAAAGCTTTTTCAGAAGACAAAATCAGCATGGATCTGTGGATGCAACTGGTCTTTCTTGTTATCCACGGATCAGGTTCCCTCAGGTCACAATAGGAGTCCTCATGGCAGTGGATCCACTGGAATTGCTGCTGAGTCAGTGGCTGAGGAAGGGTGCGGGAGGGCGGGTTGGCCAACCTAGGTTCCCAGCAAGGCCAAATGTGGGGGCACTTCCCAGCTGCACAACTCAGCTCTCTGCAGGCTTGGCCTGGTGGTGTCCACCTGCCCAGAGTGTCCTTGTGCAATGTGACACTCAGCTCCAGGGACCCCAGCATGGCCAGATCTGGTCTTTGGGCTCTAGATCAAAAACTCTGCCTACACAGTGGCCCCTGTGATTTTCTTAGGCAGCTTTGGGTCGAGGCTGGACTGAAGAGCTCTGCGGCAGGACAGGCAGTGCTGAAGGCCTGCCTTGGGAATGAAGTGGAAGGTGAGGGTCTCCAAGGGGAGATATGCAGCCCTCCATTCAAGGCCCATTGAAATGGTCTGTGAGTTGTCTGTAGGGCTGAGGTCATCTCCACGCACACCCCCAAGCTCCCCACTGTAAACATGGTGTTCCACGGTGTCAATCACGACTTAAAGGCAGGGGTGTCAGCGCTGATGGACACCTGGAGCTCAGGAACAGACAGACTGCAGAGGGTGGGAACAGAGGCAAGCCTCCCGCCCTGGAGTAGGGTTTACAGCATGGGCTGGACTGCAAGGCAGGGACACCCATGCTGGGACATGACACAGAGAAGCTGGTGAGCCAGAAGGAGGTGCTGAGGCTTGGAAGGAGCTGACCACAAAAGTCACCATTCTGTAGATGCTGGGAAAGTGGAAAATGACTTTGAGTGGCCTTACCCACAGAAAAGAGGCATTAAATTAATGGCTACCCAGGGGTAGCTCTCAAATAGAGAGCTTTAAAGGATTTAGAGGGTAAGACGGGAAGGGCTTGAGCGGACCTTGGCTAAGTGGTTTCACTGTTTGAAAGAAGGTACGTCTGGTGACTTTAAATGTGTTCCTGCTGGAACTAAGAGGCTGTGGCTCCTCTTCTGAAGCTCAGGAACGAGTGGCTGGATCCTTGCTAGAAGTCCTGGATTTAGCATCACCTACTCAGGTGACCGTGACACTGAACTGGCTGAGAAATGTAGCTCATCCTTCTCTCCTCCTCTCTGCTCCAGTGCTGGGGAGCTGCTTTCCACCTGACTGAGTAACCCTGGGTGATGCCGTGGGACCAACAGATACAGTCCCCCAGTCCCTAGGAGCGTCATCTCCCTGTGTGCTGTTAGAACCCCTGCTCCAAGTGGCCAGTGCTAGGACCCAGGGGAATTGGCATTTTCCATCCTAGAGAAAAATGTCGCTCACCTGACTCCCATTCTGGGGGTCCCTGAAGGCCCATCTTACCTCACGTGGGCATGGATGTCAACAATAGGAAAAAAATGAAATAGTCCTGATGAGAAGAATTACTAGCGAGAAATCGAAAAGAAGAAACATGCCATGCCCAAACTCTCCTGGTTACATGACAGCTGAGTCCCCGGGTAGGGGACCCTGTCAGGGCAAACACGTGCAGGCACTGCTTACTTTGAAGATGAGGCCACACCCTCCAGACTTATCACCCATGGGATTTTCACTGATGTCCCTGGAAAGACTTCTGCAAATGTCCCTCAGGCTCCATAAGTGTCCCCAGCCTCTGACGGCTTTTCCCACGTATAGGTCAGATCTTCCAGTATAGAATCACACTGAACTCAAGGTAGGCCCCAGACAGAGGCACCAACACAGGCCAGGAAAGGAAGCCAGATGGGAGCTGATCAGAGTTGGCACGGGCGTCAGTCACGGCTTCTTAAGCGCAGCTAGTAGTTGAAATATCTTGTTTACCTGGCCTCAGTTCCCTGCAGAGTCCACACGTTCTGAGGCCCCTGCAGTCCTGGACTAAAGGCAAATGCTGCAAAAGTTCTCAGCACTTCCCCACGCCTGGCATCTTCCAGCACAAGGGGAATGATGTGCAGAAACATCACACCAAACACAGGGCTTGGCACCCCCGGGTCCAGGAGGTTATGGCTTAGATATGAGGTGTCCCCCAAAAGCCCATGCATGAGACAATGCAAGAAGGGTGAGCAGGGACATGTTTGGCTCCACCTGGCAGATTAACTGGGTGGTAGCTGAAGCCAGGCAGGAGGAGCTGGGTCGCTGGGGGCCTGCCTTGGGGTGTGTGTTTTGTGTCCGGCGAGGGCAGTCTGCCTCCTGTCTGCTTTCTCGACTATTTCCCTCCACCACACCCTTCTGCCATGATGGTCAGCCTCACCCATGCCGAGGAATGGAACCAGCTCTCTGTGGACTGAGACCTCGGAAACTGCGAGCCCCCAGATGGACCTTTTCCTCCTCTAAAATTGTCCTCGTCAGGTCCTTTAGTCACAGCAGTGTGAAAACTGAAACAAGGACTGCTTGACAATGACACATAAGTCATATGTCATGGAGCTGGGGGAATTGAAACCTAGAGGACAAAGGAGGTTTTACAGCAGATATTCAGGAGATGCTGGGAGGAGAAAACGAAAAGGATTTGAATGGAGTGAACGGATGGTGCACCACTTTCCAAGGAAGAGAAATTCTGTCATATTAAAAGAATTCAAAAAGTAAAATGCATCCGAAACGAACAGTGTGGTAAACCAGGTTTTCTTTTCCTATTCAAAGGGGAAGCTTGAAATGATCTTAAGCAAGTAGGCCAGGCTGTGGCCGTCTTTGCTTTTCAGTTGAGTTTTAGGCAAATGTCGCTTCACCTCTCTGAGCCTTGTTTTCTACATCAGCAAAATGGTGGCAAAGGGAAACGTGGGCTGAGTAACAACTACGCGGACACGCTCCCGGCGTCAAAATGAGCATGCTCCCAAGGGTTCTGCAAGATGTTCTTCTCGGTAGTCTTGCTGGTGGCAGGACACCGTGGACAAGCTGTAAGAAGCAGAAATTAGAAGGCCACACTTAGGCTGGGAGTCCAGGGAAGAAGTCCTGATAAGATGTCCCCATACAGAGGCTCTTCAGCTCACAGTGGGCTGGTGTCCCCACAACTCAACCAGGGTTGAAAGTGCTGTCAGCCCAAGTGCATTCCTGCACCTGACCCAAGATCCCCCACTGACCACAGAGTTGAGCACAGAGGACATTCGCAACGGTTCTCCTCGGTATCATGTGGCCAACCAGGACCTGTGGCTCCCTGCCAGGGCCCAGCATTGTGAAAGCACCGTCTCTCATGCTGCCAGGCCAGGACAAGGTCCAAACTCAAAATGTGAAGAATGGATTTTGCTGAATGGGTGTCTATTTCACCATCTCAACCCCTGAAATTACAATCTGAACCATTGTAACTCGGGGACCAAGTGCACAGAGATAGGAGAAAAACTCAGCAAGCCCGTAGAAAATCTTCCCAGTGGGACTTCACAAGATGCCACTCTGGTCTCTAGGGTCAGCAAATCGCCTGAGACTGATGATGTCCCCCTGCTGGCGAGAGGGCCTAGGCAGCAGGAGGCAAGGGGAGCTGCAGGTGAGTCTCAGCCACTGCCGCAGCTCAGGCTCCCTCTCTGCAGCTCTGCAGCATTGACCTCGTTCCACAGCATGCATTTCAGTACAAACAAACTCTATTTTTAATCCCTTTAAATTAACATGTCATTCCACTCTTTACTTAAACATATTTGTGTCAATATGTCTCTAGCGAGCTCCCTAAGTGTAGTGTTAACATTAGTAAATTCACTCCCACCGCTGGAAAGTTCTGTTATCATGAAACACTGTCATAAGTCAATCAATCACTTTACATCTATTCATTTTATAAAAATTTAGTTTGAATAAAAATCATCACCCATAAAACATTTTATAGGGAAATAAATCATTTTGTTTTCTGCTTAGCATAAAGTAGCAGATAACATCTCAAAGATTCAATACAAAATCACATAGAAGAGTTGTCAAATGATCAAAAGTAAATTATAGTTAAAAGTGATTTATTGGATTTTCAGCTACTTTAAAATATACATTTGCTCCAATGGGTATGGACATAGGGTGTCTCTAATGGATTATATTCTTGAACAGAATTTTACTAAGTGGGCATATCAAGTAGGCAGCTGAATTTTCAGTGTGAAGTTGAGAAAGCTGTAGTTCAAAGGACCCTGGAAGCCATCCAAGGTCACGTGGAAGATCACATGATGGGGAATCATAGAAAGTATGTGAACCAAGAAGGTGGCACTTACAGCACACCTCCCCGCCATTACTCATAAGTAAATGCAACCCCAATTCTTTCATTTCCGTGGCTACACAGAGTTCTTCAGAATAAACATTCCACAATTAACGTGTTTATTTTATAGTAGGCAGCCATTTCCACTGTTCCCAGTGTGGCTCTAAGAGCAGTCTTGTGCACAGGCCCGGTGCACACAGCGTGCTTAGTACCTTCACGCTAGCACACAAACACATTATAGGAAAACGGTGCTCACAGAGCGTAAGGACCTTAAACGCTTTGAGGTTCAGGTGTAGAGTTGTGCTTCTGCCTTCATGAAATCCAGAACAAAGTGGGAAGCATAGCGTCACCCCAGTGAAATGTGGGGAAATTTGGCAGCAAAATGGCCTTCAGGCTCTGGGTGGTTTACCAGCATTCCATGCGGTGTGAGCCTCGTGACTTTCACTGGAGAAACACAGGTGTGCTTGCCCAGATGTGGTGTTCCCTCATCCCTGCCTAATTTCCATGGTTTCTGAGATACTAAACTCACCTTCCTTTAGGTAAAGTTTCACGAAACTGCACGCAAACTTCCTCCCAGGATGGGTGGAAAATTCAGTCAGGTGAACAACCTTGGTGTGTTCGTGGCTTTATATTGAATGCTATTTATTATTAAAATTCCTGGCTTTTAAAACTAGACGATTATTAAATCTTTGTTTTAGTTAGATTTTGCTTCATTATGAACAAGAGACCTGACAAGACTGATTCTTGGCTCATGGTGTCAGAGGTTCAGTCTGTGCATGACCAACTCCATCGCTCTGGGCCTAAGGTAAGGCAGAACATCATGGCGGAAGGGAGTGATGGCAGAGGAAAGTCACCCAGGACATGGAAAACAGGAAACAGAGCGCTACTCACCAGAGACAAAATATAAAGCCCAAAGACAGGCCCCTAGGGACTCGCCTCCTCCAGCCACAGCCTGCCTGCCCACAGTTCCCACCCAGCAATCCATTCCAGTGGGTCAACCCCTGATCATGCCACTCGTGGTAATCTGATCATTCCCTCTGGAAGTTTTTCATTCCTCACACATGGGCTGTGGATGACACCTCTTCTCTAAGCCACAGCAATGTCGATATCAGATCGTGGACTCAGTCTTCTGTCCCACAACACTGCCAGAGTCGAGATTGCCTCTGTCTCCATCCCCACTTCTGTGAGCCTTTCTCTGCACAGCCCTACCTGGCCCTGCATCCTCTCCTGAAAGTGCTTTAGTTCTTTCCACAGCAGCTCACCATGCCGTGGTGTCCAGTGCCCTCTGCATGCAGCCCTTTCTGGGCTCTCTGCTCCAGGGCTTCGTGGATCATGCATTCTGCTGCACCCAGTTCTCTGCCTTTGTCCTTCTTCCAGAATATTTACACTGTCATTGAGTCTTCTCACTTCCACGTTAATTTTAGAATCCATTTCTTAGGTTCATTAGGTATATATTAGCTTTTTGATTAAAATTGCATTGTACCCACAAAATGAATTTGGAGATAATTGGCATCTTTAATCTTAAATTTTCCAAACCAGGAGGTTGATATATCTCTTCATTTTTTAAAAAATCTTTTTAAATAATCAAGTAAGAGTCCTATAATTTTCAACACAGAGTTCTTGTTTGCACTTTGTTGTAATTATTTCCATCTATTTTGTCCTTTTGATGAGATTGTAAATGTTTTTTTGTTCAGCTTTTTAGTTTTTCAGTACTGGTATATAAACTTTTCCAATTTTGATAAGGTGTTAAATCTATTTCTTAGATTTTGTTTGTGTGTAATCTTGTCACTTGGGATAAGGTGTTAAATCTTTTTCTTAGATTTTGTTTGTGTGTAATCTTGTCGCTTGGGAATGGCTACTTCTTCCTTCGTTTCTGAGTTAAGTCTTTTGTTTCTTTCCTGTGACTCTGCACTGGCTGGGAAAGTCCATAGGTTCTAGAGGTGTGACACAGATTCCCTGCTTGTTTACTCTTTCGGAAGATATCCACGCTGCACTGGAGTTTCTCTTGGTGTTTACAGAGATCTTCCTTCACGATTTTCAGATATTAAATTCATTATCTTTCAATTCAAAATATTATGTATAGTCAACTACATATTTTTCATAAATAGAATTTTCAGAAGCATACTTTTAAAACACATTTCAAAATACATAGGATATTCCTAGCATGTTTTGTCTATTTATTTCTAACTTTCTTGCTGATATTGGCAGAGTGAATCGTTTCTTTGGTCTAGGTTAGAAGTAGAATTGTGGTAAGTTCTAAACTACTACCTTTGATCTCAGAGGAAGAAGCTGGCTCCTTAGCATCCTGTTTGAACTTTTCTGCCTGTTGCTGTTTCTCCTGGCCCAGGCTTCACTTCTGCATTTCCAAACTCATAGTTCACACATAGCAAAGCCAGGGGGCTCCACGAAGAGCTCAAAGGAGCTGGAGACGTTGCTCACAGTGATCGAAGGCCATCCTAAGTTCATATAGTTTGTGAGACGTTGCTCACAGTGATCGAAGGCCATCCTAAGTTCATATAGTTTGTGAGACGTTGCTCACAGTGATCGAAGGCCATCCTAAGTTCATATAGTTTGT
>PVKS010047465.1:0-12791 GCA_004027875.1 Aplodontia rufa | reverse complement strand
ATTTTTTAGAGAGAGTGAAAGAGAGAGAGAGAATCTATTTTTATTGTGTTTTTCACATGGCTTTCGTTGCTCTGACACTTAGTTGTGTACGTGGGTGCTGGGGTTTGAACCCGTGTACTTGCGATTGCCGTGTAAGCACTGTAACTGCCGAGCCACCGCACCAGCCCCATAGCACATGCTTTTTTAAAAACAGACTTCAGAGAAGTATATAAAAATAAAGTAGAATTCTTCCTTTCTCCCTCCATCTACCGTACTCTTCCCTCTAACTCCTACAAGTGGGATTTTGGAAGTAACTGTTTCTAATATTTTTACATATGCTTTCTTTGTTTTCAGACATTTCTCTAAATAAACAAGAGTATTCATCTATCTAGAAAATCATGCATTATGTAATGATTTTGTAGTCAAAGACAGAACACAGATTCAACAATATATCCCATATGGCCTAGGTGTGTAGTATACTACCATCTGGCTTCATGTTAGCACAGTGATGAAATGGTCTAATAATGCATTTCTCAGAATGTCCCTGTCATTATGTGACACACAACTGTTAATGTAAATATATATCTATTAAACACAGAACAAAACTTTCCTATCATCTTATGTACCAGTTATTGATTTTTTGACAGCTGCTTAAAATTTTATTATACAGTCTTACCAATATTTTCTCAACAGTCCTTGATTTTAGGATAATTATGTGTCTGTCAATTAGATTTCCATGTTTCAGAAATAGGTCAAAATGGTCCTTGTGAATTTATCCCGGCATGCTTGCACGAGAATATCCATATAACATATGCCTAAGTCTGAAACTGTTGAGGTAAAGGGTGAGGGACAGAATGGGTGTGTTTACACATCTTACATCTATTCTCATTGGATTTTGTTCTGTGTGGAGGTGCTGCTGATCTCTGTTATTATTGACACGTGTGGACATTTGTTATTCTCTGTTTACATCCTGAAATAAAGAAATAAGTTCTATCCCTGGTGGCATAACATGGACTGAGTTCACTTTGCATACGTAATATCTTGCCTAGAAGGCTTGTCTCCTACCATGCACTATGAAAAATGGTTGCCACTAATTCTTTTTAATAGATTTTATATTTTGGAGCAGTTTTAGGTCCAAAACAAAAGTAAACAGAAGGTACAGAGATTTCCCATAGGCCCTTTGCCCTCTCACATGTATACTAGCATGTACAAGCATCTCCCACCGGATTGGTACTTTTATACCATTGATGAACCAGCACTGACACATCATTATCACTAGATTCTTTAGTTTACATTAGAGTTCACTATTGATGGTGTATAACCTAGGGGTTTGGGCAAATATACAATGGCATGTATCTGCCATTATAGTGCCATACACAGAAATTTCACTACCCTAAAATTCCTCTGTGCTCCACTTCTACATCTCTCCATCCACTTTAACTCCTGGCAGCCACTGACACCCTAGTTTTACTGTGTCTATAATTTTGACTTTTGCAGAATGTCATACATGGTAGGAATAATACAGTAGGTAGACTGACTACTTGAATGTAATGACATGCCTTTAAGGTTCCTACGTGTGTGTGTGTGTGTGTGTGTGTGTGTGTGTGTGTGTTTTGAGACCTGGTCTCATTAAATTACTTAGGGCCTAAGTTTGCTGAGACTGGTCTCAAACTTGCAAGCCATTGGGATGAGCCCAACTCACTCATTCTCCTGTTTTTAAGCTGAATAATATCCCATTGCCTGCCTGCCCCATAGTCTATTTATTCACCTACTGAAGGACATCTTGGTTGCTTCCAGGTCAGGTTAATTATGAATACAGCTGCTATAAATAGCCATGTGTATATATAAATCTTCAACACTTTTGGGTTGCTGCTAACTTATTCTTAACATAGATTTGGCCTCCTTTATGAGATCTGGTGATACCCTGGTGCTGGATGCTCTGAGAAATTGACACTTGTAAAACTCTCCTGCATCCACACCTGGGACTCTGCTTCTATTGATGGTAACTGCATGTTCCTAACGGGAAACCATGGTGACTCCGCTAGGCAGAAATGTAGATAGGATACTCAGGGACAGGAGATGGTCAAGGAGGTTAGCTCAAACACAAGTTCCTGATGCATTCGTTATAGAAATTCCTTTCCTTAAAATTACACTTACATCAGAATTAGAATTAATATTTGGGTCACCACATCCGGTGGCTTTATGTTTGTTGTACTCTTTTCCTTTAACATACTTTTCTGTCATTATGAGGATGGTTGATATACTTTATCTACCCAGAACTCTTTTCCTATTATTGATGTACTATTTCAATGCATAGATATTTGTATTCAATTTGTATTTAAAGATATTCTTATAGATATTCTTAACATAGTTCATTAAGACTGACCATGTGTTTGGGTACAGTGGCACATACATGTGATCCCAGTATCTAGGGAGGCTGAAGCAAAAGAATTGCAAGTCCCAGGCCAGTCTGTGCAATTTAGCAAGACCCTGCCTCAAAATGAAATAAAAAGGCCTGGGAATGTAGTTCGGTCATAGTGCACCCTTGAGTTCAATCCCCAGTATTGGAAAAAAAAAAAAAAAAAAAGAAAGAAAAAAGAAAAAAAGCAAGAAAACTGACCTTGTGGCAAAGGCCTTATTTTGCATACCATCTCATTTAATAATAAAAGCAATTTTGTGAGATAAGAAAACTGAAAACCAGAGAAAGAAGGAAAATTTCCAGAGCTGTACATGACTGGGCTAAAGTTCAAAGCCAAGTTTTTCTTTCTCTAATGCTCATACTTATTCACTGTACTTACCAATTTTTATTGAATTTGTCCTTGAGGTACTATGGAGTATAATACCTTTATATTATGCTATAGAGAGACAGATAATTGCTGTAATTCTCTGGTAATCATAGGAGCCAAGACTTAGTCCATTTTGATTTCCAACAAATAAGCATATTCCTTATAGCACTTATGATACATTTCATGTACGTTAGCACTAAATTACACACTCTTGTAGCTCACACTGTTCTCCTTTCCATAGGTTTATATCATCTCTTTCCAAATTTGTAATGAAGACTACACCTAATAAATCTTTCCCCTCTGCTCCTTTCTGAAGCAGTTTTTGAGCCGACAGTCAGTCAGTAAATATTCTCTGAGAATGTACAAAGTGCAAGGCACTGTCGTAATTTTGAGGACAGGGCAGCAATCAATTCAGAGCCTGTGCCTTCAGGAAATGCATGTTCTCCTGGAAAGAGAAAAAGGAAACACACACCCCAAAAATGAGCAAATGATTTTAGATAATGATACATGTCATACAAAAAAGTCAACTGCTATACCAGGTGTCAGAAAACGACTTGGAATATGGAGGAAGTAACATTTCCCTGGGGAAGAGAAGGCTGGAATCTCAGAGAAGGTGCGTTTGAGCTGAGATCTGATTGCTCGGAATAGATAACCATAATGGGGAGACCTGGGGGACAAAAGCACTGTCCAGAGAAGATATGAAATTCTGAGAATCTGATGTGGGAACTAAGTAGGTGTGTTTAAAGACAAATGATAGGGGCTGGAGTGTTGGCTCAGCAGTTATAGTGATTGCCTGGCTTGCATGAGGATGTGGGTTCAAACCCCAGCACCATGTACACGATGAAGTGTTAGAAGAACAAAGGTCAGATGAAAAATTAAATAAAATTGGTTCTCTATCTCTCTCTCACCATCCCTCTCTATTTTAAGCAAAAGCAACAACAACAATAAAAAGACAGATGACCTTCTGACATTGCAGGGTCACTAGAGGCAAGTGCACATGGCAGAAAGAATGGAGGAATAAGAGGAGCCACAAATCACATAGACATCTTTTGGGACTGGGTAGGGCATTTGGCATTTGGACTTTATTTAAATTTGAACAAACAACAGGCGACAATGTTGTACACAGGAAAAAGAGTGAAATGTTTTACCTTTTAGAAGAAGCATACCAACCTCAGGAGACAGGCCAGTAGGCTGAACAGAGGAAGGAGTGGCCCCAGTTGGGGAGTTATTGCTGTGGCAAAGAAGACATGCTAAAGGTTAGACAAAAACAGTGAAGATGGTTAAAAGTGATCCCATTGGGATGGAGCTAAGGAGAACGATGGGTGGGGTATCTCCGTGGTATGCAAGCCAGGTAGGAACAGGATGACCGACCAAGGCTGAACACCCATGGAGGAACTCCATGCAGTGGTGCCATTTACTGATATGGTAAGTGATGAGCAATAGCAGATTTGTTGGGAGCAGAGGTATGGTGGGTGAGGTTTGCTTTAATTTCATAAAGTTTGAGCTATCTAGTCAACAATGTGAGAGGTGTGGAGCCAGATCTGCAAGTAGACTTGCTAGAGGCTTAGACGTACAGATGTGGGAGTCACTGAACACATCAATGATGGTTACAGCCACAGGCTGAACTAGAAAAAGACCTTTCCTCAGGGGCTGAAGATTCTGGCACACATGATAGAGCCCTGTGTTCTCCAATAATCAGAAATTGGCATCACAGAGTCTAGAAAAAGTAAAGAGAAACAGTGAAGAGCAGGAAAATGACCAGGGTATGAGATTAGGGATGCAAAGGAGGGGGCAGGAATAACTAAGAAATATGAAATCTAGGTCAGCATTGCCTGCTTGTTTTTGGTTTATTCTTTGTTTTGTGGATTGAGAGCATTAGTAGAGCATATTTGCAAGCCCATATGAATGAGCCAGGAGACAAAGAGAACTGATGAAGAAAGGGATCACTACAGAAGGGAAGAGGGTCTAAAAGGTCTAAGATAAGCCATGCAGGTGGAGAGAATGGCCCTCTGCACTACAGTGTGCCCTGGAGAGGAGAAAGCCTATGTGCAAAGGAGCAGGCCAGGTAGTAGCTTTCGGGATGTTAGAGGATGTAGTTCTAGCCTGCTTCTCTTTTGTACTAAAAATAAGAATCAGTCATCAGCTAAGTGTCGGGGTGAGGAAGGAACACTGGAGATGCAAAGAGAGAAGATTGCAAGAAGTCATCTTTTTGGAGAGGGAGAGAGTGAATTTACCTAGGGAAGGATCCCTGGGTGGTTTTAAAAATCTGCAAATCTGCATGATAGATTTGAATCTCAATACGTTTCTCTTCCCAGAGTCACATCTTATTTAAAAACAAAACAAAACAAAACAACAAAAAAAAAGTGCTTAAGCTCTTTGATATCCAGTTTCTCCAGGGGTACAATTAAAGGCAGTCATAATAATTGTAGACCTTTGTTTGCATAAAAGCCATGTGATATCCCATATGCTCTTCGATTCAATCTTTAAAATGAGGATAATGATACATGCAACATACTAGAAGAGAGGTTGTGTATCTGTGTGTGTGTGTGTGCACGCTCATGCACCATGCACAAGAGCATGAAAAGCCACTGCAAACTACAAATCTAGGCTCAAAGAATATTTTATTGCCATCAATCTTCCCCATCAACCCTCGCTCATGCTATTTAGTGCTTGACTGATCCATAGGATTCCTTCTGGTTGAATTCTGATATCTGAACTGTAGAAATTGAGTCCGTGTTTCTTTTAAAACAAAATAAGATATTTAACACTGAAAAGACTGGCTTATTTTTTCCTTTTAAAGTGTTCTTAACATTCCTCAGATTCCTGGCATTTGCTTCAAGTAAAATTAGGTATGTATTTTGAAATGTCAAGTTTTCAAATATACTCCTGCAGATCAGCTGCAAAGTTGGTCCCTTTGCTTTGATACCTTCTGCATGCACATCCTCCTTGAAGTTCCAGCGATCCCAGCTCCAGCTCCACATTCCCAGGCCAAGGATGACAATAGCCCTGTGCATTTCTAATTCACCTTTCTTAAAAGGTGTTTAAAGCACTTGGCAAATGTCATCACTGGAGTAATAGTAACAGTTCTTCAGGATTATATAGCTCCAGCCTTCCCTGGATCCTACAATACACATTCATATTATTTGGTTTACTCTCCCATTAAAATCCTGAAACAAATATTAGCATTAGACCTCCAGGTAGGAAAATGAAGGTCTTGGAAGTTTACAGGACCAGCTCTCTCATTTGATTTTACTGTCTTTTTTGCTAACTTGTCTGCCCCTAGCACAGTCTTTTGAGGCCTATTGCAGTCTATTTGGACCATGAAATCTTCCTTAATAGCCATGACATCATTAACTCTGCTCCCTACTTATTTACATATATGTATTGATAGCCCCATGCACTTCGGTACCATAGTCCAGCGGGAGACAATATGATGTGGTGGCCTGGAAAGAACAAATATCCGTACAAAACTTGATTTGCAAGTTGACTCCATCCCCATTTTCCGGGTGGTATTCAAAATCTCTGTGTTTCTATTTACTTATTTGCAAAAATTGACAAGCTTCCATAAAGGTAAAGATTGGTTTATACAAAGTGCTTCACATCAGTTTCTATGATCATTGATAATCAATGAATTAGAACTCATGGATTATACTAATGTTTTACCATCTATTAATTTTTTTCATGTAAATATGATTTTCTAATCTAATAATAATAAATCCTGCAAAATAAGGCTAATGTCACATGGTAGCAGTAGAAATCTTAGGTTTGACTTATCTCACTTACATTCCTGGGTTTTTATTTTCAAATTTATGGAGCTAAGGTACAAATTTCCCTCTTAACAATGCTTTCCCATTGATGTGGAATCTTTTATATGCTGTTTACCTCTACATGTATTGATATTTCTTCAATAGTTGCTTTTTTAATTTGTGGTTCATTATTACTATATTATTGCATTTCTGTAAATGTAATTTTAAAAATTTATTATTTTACTATGTATTATATTTATCATTTTATTACACATACACACATATGTGTGTATTGCATGGTGGTAGAGGATGTATGTTTATATGAGATTAATTCTTTGAAATGTGTTGAGGTCTATTTTGTGATGTTGTTCAGGGCAGATGTTTATAAATATGACAAGTGTGCTGGAGAAGAAAGGGTTTTCAGCCAGACAAATTTACATGGTCTCATAGCACAAAAATTTCCAGCATATAAAACTGAGAACTTTATCTCTTCTTTTTTTTATCACATGGAAGTATATACCTATGTGTTGTTGTAGTGGGTAATTTGGAAGTTTACCTAAGTGGTTTTAGAAAATATTTTTTAAAAATGTCCAGTGTAGGATGGGTGGATAGAGTTGAGTTCAATGTTGGGTAATAAGAAATGGAGAAGACATTCACCAAGTGACTTTTACATACATGGACCTTCATACGTGTTGCATTTTAAGCTCTGCGTAAAATGGAAAGACACACATGATATTAACTTTGAATGTGAGGAAACTGATATCTTATAAAAGGCAAGCAAATTTTCTGAAGGCATAAATCTATTTGATCACAGTGCTGGGATTTTAATACAAATTCACTGAAATCTAAAACCTATATCCTTCTTCTGCATAGGTAGAAAAACAAATAAGTGGGGTCCTGTTAACATATTGGGGTAGATTTCTTGTCCCTTGGCATTATTCTTCTTCTGCTACTTGATTTACAAATGTTGGTCTTACAAGCTCAACAAAGAGAAGGGGCAGGAAGTGATCAGTAGCAGGCCCCTCACCTGGCTTTCTCGTTCACCCTTGTACGTCTGTCTTTCCCATTGCAGATCCATTCTGATCCATTCCTGATAGGTAAGCTATGAATGATTTGAAGAATTAAGAGGAGTACTGGGTGCCATATGGACTCAAGGATGCAACACGTGCCTCACAGACTGGATCTTGCCCACACAAACAGTTTGCTTTCAGCAAATGATGAGAGGTTGCTTACCAAGTACCCAGTCACTGAGTAAAAAGTCCCTTAGCATAATTTAGGTCTCTGCAACAAAAGACATTTCATTTAAACATGAATGGAAGACATAAATTATTTTTGTACATGTAGAGGGAAAGTTCTGCTTGAAGTTCAGAAGACAAAGACCTGGTATAGATTAAGATGGGTGGTCACGCTTGATTTTAAGACAGAGGCATGAATAGGAGAGGAATCATCACCATCAACACTAAATAAATACAAATATCTATCATTTATTATGTCAGTCACTGTGTGGAGCACTTGACATGCCTCATTTCTCCTTACCCCACTTGAAACCTATGAGGCAGATCTGCTTGTTTTCCCTGGTCCCTGTGGCCAAACTAGGTTCCCCATTCCTTCCACTAATCACAATAACACTATGTAAGTATTTAATTTAATTTGCAATTAATGTCTCCCTCAAACTTAAATTTTCTGGGTGCAGGGTATGTATCTCTTTTGTAACTCCATCTTCAGTGACCTGCACATTGCTTGCCACTTGTATAAGCACTCAAAAACATTATTTTAATAAGTGAATCTATACTTAGAAAAATTGAAATAGCAAGAGGGTGGCAGAACGTGTATACTAAACTCTAGGCCTGCCTAAAATTCTTAAGGGCAACAGTAAGCACTGTGCTTCCTTCTTGGAAAAAAGGATCATGCAATCCCTCATTACAATCAAGAGTTCCATCTTCAGAAGGCGCTCTCTGAGGATGCTAGCCGGAGTGGGGCACAGCACCCTCCTGCTTTTCTTCTGTCTTTATCATGCTTTGTGATAACTTGCTCTTTCTTTCCTATGACCTGCCTTTTGGCCATGGATTCTCACAGAGCACATCATTCACCTGTGTCTCTGTGGTATCCAGCACCTAGACAGTATGAATGTTTATTGAATAACTGAGTGAGTAAAAAAGTGAGCTGCCTGGGTGAATGCTCTAGGAGATGTACAGTCGGTTGACCTTGTACATTGAGTTTTATTTCCTGTGGAGTGATGGATTATACTGTACTGTTCTTTTCTCTCAGATGGTCCACTGGAACCAAACCCCTGCATTTGTATGATAGCTGCTCAGAATCACATAAGGCTGGTGAACAATATTTTTAAAATTTCTTTTCTATTGTAGGAGGGTCATTGGCCAGTGAAGAGAGGAACTCTATGCCTTTTAGAGGCTTACAATACAGGTTTCCTGTAAATGAGGTATTAATTGCATTTGAAACCCAGAATCACAGGCTTTTCAAATTATATGTAACCTTAACAATCATCCAACCTAGATCACACCCTCTGCATGAATCCTAACTTCTAAAATATCCCTGCATAGACTGGAAAACACATAAAGAGTCTATTATTGCTATCTCATTAGACCTCCCTCAATGTTGAATAACATTTCTCCTAAGGAAAATTTACAATTGCTTTGGTCTCAATCTTCCTAACAGTAGTTTCTTCAAATTTGTTCTATTTTCGTAGCTAACAATACAAAAGAAGTGGTATCTTTCTTTAGGATCTGTAAGAGTCAGTTTTCCATTACTATAACAAAATACCTAATATAATGAGTTAAAAAGAGGAAAGTTCTTATTTTGACTGCATGTTTAAGAGCTTTCAATCCATGATGGATTGGTCCCACAATTTTGGACTTATAGTGAGGCCCTATATCATAGCAGAACCACATGATAGAGAAAGCTGCTTACCTTATGCGGAGCAAGATGCAAAAGAGAAAGAGACTGGGAGAGAATGGGATCCTGATATTCCTTCAATGGCATGTCCCTAAAGATCTAGCTTCCTTCCGCCAGACTCCCTCATAAAGTTTCTATTTCTTCCCAGTAGAACTAAGGTGAGAACCAACATATGTACCTTTGAGGAATATTATAAACCCAAACTATGTCAATACCTGATTTGATTCTGATCTATTCTCTCATCATCCCTCTCATGTGTTTGTCTCAATACAACATACCATAGTGGCTTCAGTGTTCTCATGATCATTTTGGATGACTTTCCAGTTTGGCACCCTCTTTAATCATTTTCTCTAAGTGCTCCCTTAAAATTGTGTCACTCTTTTCAATGGATTGAATATTTGAGCCCCCCCCCAAAGTCATATGATGAGACCCTAGTCCTAATATAATGATATTTGAAGGTGGGGTCTTTGGGGATGTAATGGTATCATCACGATGGGATTAGTATTGTCCTCAGTCCACCTTCTATCCTATTATGGAATTCCTGAGACTGGGTAAGCAAAGAAGAAAAAAAGTTTATTTTGACCCATGATTCTTGAAACAGGGAAGTCCAGGATCAGGCAGCTGCACCTTGTTGATGACGTCAGTAAGAGGCAGGGCAAGCTGATGATTGTAATAGACACAAAACATAGGGGGCAAAAGGCTGCTTGATAACCACCTGCTCTCACAGTAACGGATGCAGCCCTACAGAAGGAGGCCCACACCCTCTCACTAGATGGCCTTAACCTGCTATGAGAGAGCTGCCCCACCACCCAAGTGTCTCCCACTGGATCCCACCTCCCCACAGTGCTGCCTGAGAATAAAGTTCTGGCACATGAGTACTGAAGGACATAGTCCACTCATAGTACCATCCTAGCATGAAGGGACCACAGAACCATTTTGTGCTCTTTCCCCAAGTGAAGACAGAGCAAGAAGATGTTTGTCTCTAATTGGAGAAGGCCCTTGCCATGAACCTGAGCATGATAGCACCCTGATTATGTACATAAGATACCCAGAACTGTGGGGAATAAATATTTGTTATTTAAGTCACCTAGCTTGTGGTACCTGGTTATAGCAATCCAGGCTAAGGAAAGTCCACCCACTCCTCCCACCCCCAGACTCCATAAAGTGTGCATGAGGCCCCATAAAGATGAGCACAGAGCCCATTTACATGCCATCTCCTCTGCTGGGGATAGTGTCACCATGAGTACATTGTTTTGGCTATTATGTCCCACTGATTAGTTTTTTAGACTCCATTATTTTTTACATAGGAATTTTTAAATCTCTGAGCTTGTACTCTGAGATCAAAGCAAGTAGAATGTGGATCAATTTAGAGTTCCATCCACAGCCCTCCTATCTTAGCCAGAGCATACTACAAAACAAAGCCAAAAGATTAAGCTTCCTGGGATAATGCATTTCCAGGGAAGCAGGTTGAGGGGGAAAGAAGGAGGCAGGGAAAGAAGGAAAGCTGTTATAACAGTGACATTGAAAGCTGGCCACCTTTCCTCAATGGCTTCAGAGTGGCCTTGGAAAATGATTCCACTGTCTTACAATTTATTGAGAGGATGGAAGGGAATGAATTTATTGTAACTCTACAGACTTTCAGTTGTATCTCGCTAAGCACCGATCGTGTCCCCAGGCATCACGTCTCAGGGGAAGGCAACAGGAAATGTGTGGCTAGTGCATGAGCCAAGGTACCACCGTGAGGATGTGTCTGGGAGCACTGGGGAACAGCTAAGCAGCCATCATAACTGGGAACAGCATGAAGCACTCACTGCTGAGGTCACTCCAGGGAGGCACATGCACAGCCCTGCAGGGACCCTCGTGCACCCAGCACACCTCATGTGTATTTTGTTATGTTTAACAAAAGCCTTGGCTTTAAGCAGCTCAGGACTCTGCCTCAGTTCAAGAATTAAGTCTCTGGGAATCCATTCCCCAAACCTCTTGTCTAGGCTAGGTTCCAATATGACATGCTCTCAAAGCGTATGTGTGTAGTTTATCTTTAAACATCACACATTCACATGTGAATATTTCTTAATGCCTGTTTTTTAATTTATCAATATTCTAAGACCTCACAGAATACCAGCCACATAGAAAGGATCAGGGTCCATTCATTTACAAACCAAATGGCTGAAATATGTCAATGAGACCGAAAAGACTAGAGAAACCTCATATCTGCACCCCCAAACTCACCACATCTTTCTCTTCAGTGTTATTTCAATACTGTGTTTCAATACTGTATTTCAATACAGTGTTATTTCAATAACCCTTTGGGTTACTGCCAGATTTTATATCAGTGAACTAAAATAAACAGAACTGGGGGAAAAACAAAATTCAAGAGCAACCTTTTCTCTCCTGTAATGTTTATATGTAGACAAAGAAGCACAAACAGGGAGTTTCAAAATCTAAAGAGGAAAAACTGTGTTGCTACAACATTGGACAAAAAACTGTTCAAGGAATATTAATATAATTGTCCATCCTCCTTTCCATATCCACTAAAAAGTTCTGTGAACTTTTTATATTGACTATTTACCAGTAATAAGAACATGCAATTATAATTTTTTTGCTCCTTTGACATTTTTCACATCAGCCTTAGCATGGTTAATTAGCACATAGGTAATATCTCATGCCTTCAAAACTATGCTTTTGCTCCTAGGTTTTTCATAGTGTGACCAGCGTGTTTGTTTTCTGAAGAAAACAAGCATATATGTAATAAATGAATTAATCATTCATATAATGAAGATTCCGTTTCAGTTGCTTTGGGATAAAAAGCAATGCATTTCTACCTCTCACATACAGTTAGACACAGACACTTACAAAGAAGGATCCATAGACTCTTGATTTAAAAATAAGAAAATGAAAACAGCCGCAATATAAATTTGATTTGATTGTTCTCAAATGTGAAGGTCAGCCTGCAGTTCCTTCCAGTTAAAATACCACAGGTATGAGAGTCCCAAAAGCATGACCAAAAACAGCAAAAGAGTATGTGACTCAAACCTGTCAACTCCAGCTAACTGTACTGCTGACAAAGTCAACTTCATCCCCTTCCTACTTTTCCTTCATAATTTTGGCTTTTCATCTGCATCCTTTATTTTTTTTTATTTTTGAACAACCTTACAAGATTTTAACAACATAATATAAAATGTGTATAAAATGTGTAAATATTCTGGATATTGCAATTATCCCCAGGAGTGCCCCCCCCAATTACCCTCCCTTATCCCTTCCTTCCCTTTCCCTTTATAACTCTAAAAAAAGGTATTAGATTGTAAAGCATTACATCTTATCTGGATTTAACTCATGTTACTAGACCAACTTTCTCATTGTCCAGGGT
>PVKS010047464.1:0-12810 GCA_004027875.1 Aplodontia rufa | reverse complement strand
TAAAAAAAAAAAAAAAAAAGCTGTTCTTGTGGGCTGGAGAGATGGTTCAGCAGTAGAATGCTTGCCTGGCATGCGTGAGCACCTAGGTTCAATCCCCAGCACCAAATACACAACCAAATACATGGGGGGAAAAACTCAAAAATAAAACAGATGAAAAAAATTAACTCTCTTCATTTAAAAAAAAATTGCTATTCTTAGTAAAATTTGTTTACTGTCATCTTAACAAATTGAAATCTATAGCTCTTCTACTCCAAAATTTAAGGCTAAGTGCATTTGTATTCCATAAACATCTATTCTCCATCACTACTCACAGGAAGAGAATGTTGCCCTTCAGTTTTCTAATCTGTCAGGGATAGTAAAACAATTTGACTAACCTTCAAAATTTAAGCCACAGATTGTACCTCAAACAACTCAGCATTCTCTGTGATTTGGTTTCAACTTATCTTTCAGCTACTTAGTTGACTACATTCCCCTTTTCCCAGATATCCACTATTTCTCAAATATGTTTTATACTTTTACATCTCTACCCACACTATTTCCTCTACTTAGAATGCTAATGCCTTCCCATTTTATAATCATCAAGATCCTAATGGTCCACGAAGAATCACTGCAAAAACCACTACCTTCACATACTTTTCGCATAAGTGGAGGTAACTGAAACACTTAGCCTAACTAAATCTAGCCATAACAACAAACTGATGGTTTTAATAGGCAAGGTAGAAAAAAGTACCTGTGCTTTGGGCTGGTCAGTTTGTTTAAGACTCTTACTCTTCTCGATCTTGCAGAGCTGGGCTTTGGCCTTTTTAAGGAGGCTGGCAACCCTCTTGTCAGTCATTGGAAGCTTGTCTGCCTGAGCCAACATGGAGCCTATGGAGGAAGTGGAATGTTTAACAGTGCTAGATGAAGGAGTGGAAAGGCAGAGGGTTTTCTCCTTCTCCAGGGATGGGGCAGTTGGGCCGAGGTCCAAGTTGTTTTTTTCCAGATTTCCTCTCCCTTTCTTTATAAGTATTTTGGTTTTGACAGCTGTTGTATCCCCAAGAGTCACAGAAGCAATATCAGTCCCAGAATCAAGTGATGAAGACTTCTTCCGCCCTGTTGCTTTTTTGGCAGAAGATGAAGTGGCAACATCTTCACCAACCACCTTCTCTTTGGAAACCCTACCCACAGGATACAAAGCAGAACTACTCTGAATTTCTGAGCCCTTTTTTCTCTTCTCTTTCCTTGACTCCCGCTTATTTTCCTTTTCTCTCTCCCGGTCTCTCTCTCTACTCTTGTCCTTCTCCACGCTCTTGTCAGCATCTCGATCTTTGGACAGCTCCTCAGGGGCCTTGTCTTTATTTCTCCCCCTCTCAGTCTGAGAGCCTGGGGTAAACCAAGGGAAGAGAGGAGTAGGACTGCTTGATGAAAATGGCTCTGCTGGAGCACTAGTTGGCTTCCTTGGTCTCTGATTTTTCTCTGGAGATTCCCCAGACTGAGTCAGGGAATGAGAAGGAAAAGTAAAAGTTGGGTTTAAGGCACTAGTGGCAAGAGGACTAACAGAAATGCTTAATGAGGAAGAGACAGAAGACGGGGGAGTGAGAGGTGACAGCTCAGAAGTACTAAGCCTTCCGCTTCTTGTCCTCATAGAGTGAGAAGGAGATCTTGGTTCAGATCGAATAGGACTAAATACTTTTCTTTTTCTTTTTCTATTAGAAACTCCTGAAGAGGATGTTCCAGAAGAAGTTCGATTACTAGGCAAGGTTACAGACTCAAATATTCTAGAATGTGCCTCACTCGGAGTAAATCTTGGAGCTCTCAAAAGAGGACTCCTTTTGTGCATATCAAACCTTGTTCCAGAATGGAGTGGTGAAAACAACCTGGCTGAAGCAGCAGTACCAGATGTAGAAAAACCAGAGGCGAAGCCAACATCCTCGGGAGTTAGTGGAGGGGGTCGGAAATTATCAAATATTGGTTTGCGAATCAGACCTTCTTTGGCATACTTTGCTGAGGAAAAGTATTGTGGCTCTGACCTAGAATGCTTTAAAGAAGTCCACCTAAACGTTGGCTCTCGCAAAATAGATTTTCGCTTCCCTTGCATGGGAGCAGCAGAAGCAGGCAAAAACGGTGATGCTAAGGGGATTGTTGGAGGCATAAGCCAGGGTGTGTGGTCAGAGATACTGGAGGCTGGCTGCAGTGGAGGAGGGGGAGTAAGCAGAGGTGGAGGTGGAGAGGAGGAGGTCTGCTGCTGGGGGGCACTCTGCAGAGTTGATAATTTTTTAGTTGTTCTAGATCCAAAACTTCTCTCTGACACTGAATACCTTCTGCTTCTCCGATCATTACTTTCATTTTCTGGGGACTGGGAAATAGGCAGTGGAGTATGAACTTCAGGGGTGTCACTCCGCTCTTCAGGAAGTACCTGAATCTCCTCAGAGGCCTGAGAATCTGTGGAGGTAACACTGGGGCTGCTAGATCGGGAGGAGTCTGAAGACATTTGAGAGGAGTGCTGAGAAGCTGCACTTGATTTTTCGGAAGATCCACAGGATGTGGCACTGAATCTACTATTTGGTGTAGACTCTAGCCGGGCAATTTTAATGGGAGGGTCATAGTCCTCATCCTCTATAAACCGCCGAGGGGTTTTGATGATCCGTGAGGAGATGGCACTGACGACAGGCATGATGAACTGCCGGATATTCTTGACCTGTGTCTTTACCTTTCTTCCTTGCAGCTGTGCTGCTTCCTTCTCGATTTTCTTCTGAGCCCCCTTCTTTGCCCTCTGCAAGAGTTGCTTAGCAATTGTTGCATCTGTCCTTTTAGAAGAAGGAATAATCCTGACTGGCTTAATCCTTCGAGGGCTTTGTCTGACAACTGTCTTATCTTCTTTCGTGGGTGGAGGTGTTCCTTCCTTGTCTTTCCGGACTTTCTGGGGCTTTTCCAGGTCAGAGTTAATGAGGAGACCCGAAGGGGTCTTTATCCGCTCTGTTGATGGAGGCCTTCCTCGCCGTCGTACAATCTGCACCCCTTTCCTTCCTATCTGAAGTTTCCCTGTCTTAAACTTAGACTTGAGAGGAGAGAGTTTGCCTGCTCTTAATTTTTTAATCTTTGTGGCTTGCTGAAACGTAGCAGAGGGAGTCCGCTTAATTTTTTTCAGGCTATCTTCTTTGTTTCCCTTTGGTAACTCTGAAATGTCCTTTCCATGTGTTATTTTGATTTTTACTCCAGGGAATGTGGGAGGTCTTCCTCTCTTCTTTTCTATACTTTTAGAATCTTTCTTCTTGATCTTATCTCCAGATTTGGTCTCTGATTTATTTAGAGGGGAAAACACAGATGGGTCTGAGAGGATAGCTGAATGTCGGTCAGAGCCACTTCTAGGTCTCCCACGAGGTTTTCGAGGACTAGTTTTAACTGTGTATAGAAATTAAACAATGAAGAGCATATATTTAGCTGTGTAGTTCAGGTCTTAGCTAAGCTGAATATAATTTAGCACAGGCCATTCTGTACTGAGCTCAACTTGAGTCTACTGAGTCTACAGAACATGTTAATCGTGCTTTTCACCAAAAATTTCTCAAAGAAATCAAGTAAGTAACATTCCACCTGAAAGAACATTTACTTTTTTGACACAAATATCAAGATAATAAGAGGTTTTCAACTGAACAAGTAACCTAGAAAACTAATTTTCCTACAACTTTAGATGAGCAATAGTTCTTTTTTTAATTAAAAAACTTACTTTTAAATAATCTGTACTACCTTATCCTAGCCACCAACATAACATTTAAAAGCATGCTTCTAATAAGTCATCCCAACTTTTATTTTAGCATTTTGGTTTTGAACAAGGTACTCTTCAATCAACAACATACTAACTTTCACAGGAAAAGTCTCCTGGGCAGCTCAGCATCCTTTTTTTCAATCTCTTTTACCAAAGTAAACTAAAAAGTTTTATTTTTATTTATTTATTATTTTTTTTAGAGAGAATCAATTTTATTTATTTTCTTCATCTGGGCTTTGTTTCTCTGACACTTAGTTGTATATGTGGTGCTGGGGTTTGAACCCAGGTCCTTGTGCATGCCAGGCAAGCACTCCAACTGCTGAGCCACAACTCCAGCCCCAGGAAGTTTTATTGAATAGAAAAAAAATCATTCGTGAGCTCTCAGAATAAGGTGAACTCAGTGGCATGTGAACTAATCAGTGATATGTCCATTAATCTACTTTCCTATCTAGTACTTCTTCAACTACTTAGTCCCAAGTTATTTAAAGATTTAACCTTAACTGATGTCAAGAACAGATCAGAAATTTATTAAATAAGATTACTTCTATTCTAAAAAGGTGTTTGCCAATTAATATACCATCTCAATTTGCTACTTATCAACAGATTTAAGAAAACAGAACTCTCTAATCCTTACATAAACCTGAATTTTAATAAGTATTAAAAGTTGCCTATGATATCACATCTTTTCTCTTGACTTTTTCAGTGTTTTACAGGTTTTATTTTTGTGGAACTGGGGATGGAACCCAGGGCCTGGTGCATGCTAGGCAAATGCTCTATCACTGAGCTACATCCTAAAGTTTCAGTGTTTTACAGGAAAACATTCTTCTGAGACTAAAACATTCCTGAAAAGTAACCAAAATAGATTTAGGCCATTATGAAAATTTTTACCACGCAGCCACTTTCTAACAGAGTGGAAACCAACAGAGGTCTTATTGTTGAGCTTTCTAAATATAAATTCATTCCTCACTAACTAACTTATGAGACTTCCCTTAATAAAGATTTATAAATCCATTTTCAATATGTACTAATTATAACAAAATAGACAAGAAGCAGAGAAACTACTTTTCATTTTATAAATAATGAAGGATAGCTATACAGTTAAAAAAAGAAAGAAAGAAAGAAAGAAAGAGACAACATTCAAAGTAAACTGACAATCAAGCAAAAAATTTTAAAGGAAACTATCTTGAAAGAGTTGTGAATCAAAAATCCCTGCCTAAGGCTGGAGCAGTGGCTCAGCGGTATTGCACTTGCCTGACATGTGTGAGGACCTGGATTTGAACCCCAGTACCACATACACAACTAAGTGTCAGAGCAACAAAATTCAGATGAAAAACTAAATAAAATTGATTCTCTCTTTCTCTCATCCTCTCCCTCTCTCTTTGCTTAAAAAGAAAAAAAAAAAAAATCCCTTCCCAAAAGTACATTACAAGATTTCTGATTGTGGTAGACTTCAACTGGGCTTCATAGGGCTTTATCAATTCTGAAAACCTCTTCTACCCTACTTTTAGAAAAGTTTTTTGTAGACAAGTAGAATAAGCAGAACAGAAACCCAGCTCTGCTAACTTCCTTAACCTATAACACATCCAAAGAATTCACACATTGGTTATAAATGATTGCTCATCATTTATTTTCTTGGCCTAATTTTGTCATCTATAAATAATGCGTTACACCACATAATCCCTAAAATCCCTTTCCTATATGAAGTTTTAAGGATCCAATTCATCTTCAAGAGACAGATACTCAGGCAGTGCTGACAAATTCCTCCTAACTAGAATGGCAATACGAATACTATTCAGGTAAAGAAAAATCATCAACTTGGATGTTTGAATTAGGTTACTATATAACATGTGATGATTTTTAAGTAAGACCCAAATGCCAGCAAACATCACAAACTAAGTCAGTGTCAAAGAGCAAAACCAGCTAAGTATACCATATTTAAATAGGTTGTCTATTCACATAAAATCCAAGAAAACCATATAAGAAGTTAGAATGTCAGTCAGCAAGAGGAGAATATATTTTCCATAAAAAAAAATCTTTAGCCCTCTTCTCTATAGAACTGAATTACACAAGTCATTAAAATGTTATTTCCACTGAGGATCTTCTCTTAAGAAACTGCTTGTAAGTCTAAAATGTCAAAATATTCTAGATATTTTGTTGATGAGAACAATGACACATATTGCTAAATAAATGGAAACATCTCAAATAACTTTTATTTTCTTTATTTTAATAGACTTTCAAGAACCAGATAAAATTATTTCATATAGTACCAATGTTTTGGTTTCTGTTCTTTGACAACAATAGACCAAATTTCATCTGTGAAAAATAATAGCCAAATTATTCCCAAAGGCATATATACTAGTACACAATACAAAATGTGTAACTGAGGAAGTGCCTAGTAGGTTATCTTCAAACCTACTAGAGATCCCAATCATTCTGTAGAAACCTATTCCCATTCCCCAAGTAGCTCCCAGAGAGAAGCACACTAAAGAATGAACCAAATGTGGCCTGACAGAGCAATATCCCCCAAAGAAGCGCATAAGCCATTTCCTGTCCTCAAGATTATAGATCATGCTTAAAATGCAAAGCAGATAAAAGGAAACCTCGGTCTTTTTTTTTTTTTTTTAAAGAGATGGGGACAGTGAGAGAAAGAGAGAATCGATTTTATTTAGTTTTTCATGTGACCTTCATTGCTCTGACACTTCATTGTGTATGTGGTGCTGGGGTTTGAACTTGCATCCTTGCACATGCCAGGCAAACACTGGAACCTCTGAGCTACTGCTCCAGCCCCAAACCTCAATCTTTTAACAAACAAAACTTCAAGGCTCTGTGAGCTTAAATGGTCATACCTGAAGGAGACCTTGTGGGACTTCGTACTCTGACTTCTTCATCTGAGCCAAAACCTAAGAACTGCTCATCCTACAACAAAGGAAAATTAATTTAAAATCAGGAGCAAAAACATGAATGTAAACACATCCCAAAGAAATGTCCAGAGGAGACACAAATGAATTTGGAAAATTATCCTCTATATATTAATCATTATCCAAATGAAATTTATAAAATAACTATTATCCAAATACATGGCCCCAGCCATACAGTTTCATAATAGACAAATAGGAGCTGTGTAGTAACTGAACAATGCACTGAAATTTCATCTTTGGTGCCCAGAACACAGGGGATAATCCTAAATTTCAAACTATAAGATACAGCCCAAAACAATTAAAAGATGAACTTTAATTCAGGTAGGCAAATCAGTACAATGGCAGAAATATACAGCCCCAATAAAACAAACAAATGCTTTTCAACAAGTATTTAAGGCTACAAACACATAAGGAATAACATAAATAACACAATAATCTCCTGCTTGCTGAATATTTAATAGAGACTGAAAGTGCCATAATTGTCAGTCAGTTCCTTAACTCAGGAATTGACATTAGAAGTGATTTCTATACATTTGAGATCCAGAGATTCTCAACATGCATATTATGGCATCATTTAAAAATGCCCTGTGATAAGAGACTTAATGGTGGGCAGCAGCATTGGTGAAAGGGATCATAAATTGACCACATATAGCGTGAAATCTTTTTTGCTAATAACTTATGGAAACATTTTCAGATCTATTTAGAAAAGTCAAAAAAGCAAAACCTTCTCCTTACCTCTAACTTATAACCTGCCTTTAAAAAAATACTAAGGATTCTTTTAACCTATTTGGAACAAGTTCTCAAGAAAGATGATTTGTTGAGACAAACTGATTAAAAGAAATTCATTGATTCAGAGTAAGTTCTTTCCAAAGAGAGAGGGAGAGAGACAGATAAAGAATTTCAAATTCCGGAGACAAAAAATCTTCATAAAACAAGATCAAAATAAGGAATGAAGAACAGACTTACTTGAACCTCCAATTTATTTTGGTAAATCCCAAACTAAGTTCCGTCAGTGAAGTACCCAAGAGCCAGGTGACATGGCGAATCCCAATGGCTTGGGAGGCTGAGGCAGGAGGATCCTAAGTTCAAGGCTAGCCTCAGCAATTTAGTAGGGCTCTAAGGAACCTAGTGACACCATGTCTCAAAAATAAAAATGAGCTTGGGATGTGGCTCAGTGGTTAAGTGCCTCTGGATTCAATCTCTGGTACCAGAAAAAAAAAAAATCCCCAAATTTTCCTCTCAGAAGCTAAGCTCCCATGAAGGTGAACAACACTGGTGGATTTTCTGCTGAAGAGTTAGTTCTTTCCCAGTTAGTTTAAAGCTGAAGTCAGGTGCTAATCAACCAAGAATATATTAAATAATATATTCAACCAGGAACATATTAAAAAGTATATGTAACTTTTTGGATGAATATGTTCAATTCTTAAATTTAAATGCTTTTGAGGAGCAAAATATTTGGGGCAAAGCCTCTGCAAACTGTGCAGCTGAAACAATTTGCTTCTTGTTTGTGTGGTACTGGGGATTGAACCCAAGGTGTTCTACCACCGAGCTGCATCCCCAGCCCATTTTTATTTTAAGGCAGGGTCCAGGTTGCCATGCTCTTTCCTCAGTCTCCCGAGTGGCTGGATCACCATGGTTGGCTGAGCTACAGTTCTTAGTAAACTCTAAGAAAGTTTTTGCTCTGAGATTGCTAATATTAAAGTACTTAAGTGTAGCTGACCAGGCACAATGGTGCACTCCTGTGATCTCAGTGGCTTGGGAGGCTGAGTCAGTAGGATCATAAGTTCAAAGCCAGCCTCAGCAACTTAGCAAGGTCCTGAATAATTTAGCAAGACCCTGTCTCTAAATAAATAAGTGTAAGTAAAGGCTTAGGATGTGGCTCAGCAGTTAAGCAACCTGGGTTCAATCCCTGTTACAAAAAAAAAAAAAAAAAAAAAAATCTGAAATTCTCTTTAAATAGATTTTTAAAAATCCTAAAAATGGGGGGATGGAATGGTAGCTTGGTGGTTACGGTGCTTACCTAGCATGTGCGAGTACGTGGGTTTGAACCCCAGCTCCTCGTACACAATGAAGTGTTGGAGCAATGAAAGACATGAAAAACTAAGTAAAATTGATTCTCTCTCTCACTGTCCCTCTTTTTTAAAAAAAAAATTTCTAAAACTGTGTTAAACCTAAATTGAAGAAACACATACTAAAGTACTTATCTATATAGTTTCTCCTTTTATCATGATGTTAAGTAAATTCTTAATATTTTAATTAAAAAACTTTAAAGTAAACTCATGGTGAACATCATTTGTGAATAAGAAAACTTCTCTTTTCATCTTAAAACAAGTTAAGACATAACCTAGGAAATGTGGAAATTAACCCCAAATAAATTTCTGCACTGATTTTCAAGGTTTATACTTGTAGGCTACAATATTACCAAAAAAAGAAGGCAAAACTGAAATGAGTCCAATTAGTCAAAAAATCTTATCTAGGTGCTGAAGCAGTGGCTCAGCAGTTACAGCAGTTGCCTAGCATGCTCAAGGATGCAGGTTTGAACCCTTGCACCACGTATACAACCAAGTGTTGGAGCCACAAAAGTCACATGAAAAGCTAAACAGAATTGATTCTTTCTCTCTCTCACTGTCTCTCTCTCTCTCTCTTAAAAAAAAAAAAAACAACTTATCTGGATAAATAAATCCTCCCTGTTGCACACACTCACTGCACTATCATCAGCAACAGGCTTCTCATCTGGCTCCATCACTTAAAACATGTGGGATCCCTGCAGAATGTAAAAAAATGTAACAATACTGGCTTCCAAAGGATTCAAATTTGCTTAGAAGCCAAAGGACCAAAGGCAATATCTATACCAAAAAAAAAGGGCAGGAGTGGTGGCTCAGCAATATCATGCTTGCCTGGCATGTGTGAGGACTGAGGATTGAACCTAGCATCACATACACAACTAAATGTCAGAGCAACAAAAATCAGATGAAAAAATAAATAGAGTTGATTCTCTCTTTCACTCTCTCTTAAATAAATAAATAAATTTTTAAAAAGGAGCCACAATTAAGTCCATGTTTGGCACTATGGCATCATAAGCCTAGATAGCCCGGAGGCCAAGAGAGCACACAGGGCACATCACGCTATACTCGACCAAGGAATCCTGGGCCCTGGGCCCATATAGTCATTCATCATACTTATTTTTCCTTTCAACATGGCTTTCTCTGATGGACACAGCATTCCAAGACAGAGTATAGGCAAGAGCCATGAAACCTATTCCTTCCAGACAATGAAGTTGTTGCAGACCAGAGTGCCAAGAATGCAATATTTTCTTACCTTCAAAGACAGAAAAACACCGTCTGAGTTGAGTACTACAAATTACTGTTAAATATTTAGCTTCCAGTGAATAAAAGCAAATTAGTGAAATCCAATTATAAAAATAATACACATGTAGATCTATTACTCTGACCCATAATTCTAAGGTAATTGTTTGAGAACTTCGATGCATATCTTTACTAGCAAATGTCACCTTACTCATAAATATCTTAACATTTGGGATTTTTATTTTACTGGCAGAATTTTATTCCTTTAGTGGCTGGTTAAATTTAAGCAGAACTTCTCCAAAAAGAACATAACTGGACCCAAAATAAATATTACAAATAATAATGTTTGCATATAAAATATATCAAAGGCATTTTAGAAAAATACATGAAATTCTGCATTTCAATGAACTACATACTACTAAGACAGCTTTTCTTTTTTTTTTTAAGAGAGTGAGAAAAAAATAATTTTATTTATTTTTTCATCTGATTTTTGTTTTCTGACATTTAGTTATGTATATGGTGCTAGGGTTCAAACCTGGGTAGTCGTGCATGCCAGGCAAGTGCTCTGCCACTGAGTCACTGCTCCAGCCCTCCAGGACAGCTTTCCAAACAAGCAATTATTTCATTTACTTGTTCTTTTAAAAAACATTTACATACTTGTCCCAGGACTATATGTTCCAGATGCAAAGTTGAGAAAGACATGATTCTTGCTCCTTAGTAGTATCTAAAACAAAGAAGCATGTGCACTATTTCAGTGTACCTTTTAAAAACCAAACTCATTAATAAGTCACTAAAGAGCCAGGCACAGCGGTACAAGTCTGTAATCCTGGCTAACAGGGCAGCTGAGACAGGAGAATGGCAAGTTCAAGGCCAACCTGGGCAACTTAGCGAGACCCTGTCCCAAAATAAAAAATAAAAGGGCTTGGGATGTATTTGCACGGCAGAGTGCTCCCGGGTTAAATCCCCAGTAGTGCCAATAAATAAATAGATACATAAAATCACTACAGAATAAAATACCATATAATTCATATTCCAGAATAAAAACTTTGTTTTAATCTGGGAACAGTTCATTTTTCCTCTTACATATATTTGGTTCATGAGAAATACTCAACAAATTTCAAAATTCCCCCAAAGGATGTCAATGTATATCTCTATCCCTCGCTATTGAAACTAGGCACCACTCCAGGGTTAGAAATCAGAGAACTAAATCATCTGTAGTAATTAGATGTGACACAATTCCTAGTGATACCAGTGATCTGGTAAAATTTCACTGGATGGACCTCAATGATTCTTTCTCTCTACCCCCAGCTAAAGTATACAGCTTTCAGTTCCTCCCTAAATTACTTCCCAATTTACCACAGTCAAATGGGGTGCGGGGACCCACCTACTTAAAAGTTATTGACTTCCTAGGCTAGGTGGAATTTCCAAAGCTACTTTGAAAACTCTTCAAACTTGGCCACCCTTGGCCTCAAGGACAAGGCCTGGTGTGACCTGCTCATGTCCTTCTTCTCTTTTCTCAAGAGGCTCCTCTGCACTTCAGAGCACTTCATTCAATGGCAGGTAACTTAAACACGCCCTTTAGCAACTGTATCTTAGAATTCTCCTGACTCTAAAATCTTTAGTCTCAAATTCCTTTAAATACAAAATTGATTTCAATGAATCAATTGAAAACAAACATCAATAACCCAAGACAGTACCAAAATCACTCCCAATGCACTCATTTTTTGAGATTCTCTTTTTGAAGACCTCTAAGTATTGTTATCATCAAATGTGGTTCAATCAGATGAGAAGGCCCTAGAGAACTAAGAGAATGACTAAGAACAGCTAAAGTTAAAGAAACATCCAGGAGATAAACTGCACGTCTTGGCAGCTATACCAGTAACACCTCCCTATGGGAACTGATTCCAATTAGCTATCACTTCTGCTGGCACAGCTCCCTTGTGTCTCCTGCTACATGCTCTAAAATACCAAGTTCTTGATATTGTATTTTAGAGACACATGTCCATAATTACTAGTGTTTAAAGAGTGGAAGGAATTTTTGAAAAATGTGCTCATATGTTTGTCTCCTTCTCTGAAGTGTGCACTCTTTGAGGATAGAGACAGATTCCCTACTCATTTTTGTACTCCTGGTATCTGACATAAATCTGCACCCACTAAATGTTTGTACAATGAAAATAAAGTGAATTGCAATATAATATTAAAAAAACATTAAAACACCTACTGTGGTAATAGACCTACACTAGAAAATACTAGTAGACTTAAATAATTAGACAATGGGATTCTCATTTTCAAGAATGCTGGTGCTGGAGCGGTGGCTCAGCAGTTACGGTGCTTGTCTGGCATGCACGAGGACATGGGTTCAAACCCCAACACCACATACACAATGAAGCGTCAGAGCAATGAAGGCCACATGAAAACCTAAATAAAAACTGATTCTTTTTCTCTGACTATCCCTCTCTCTTAAAAAAAATGTATAGGGACCAGAAGTTGGGATAGAACATGTATGTGCTTAGCATGTGTGAGGAGCAAAAATCAATACCCAGCACCAAAGGAAAAAAAGAATGCACAGGGACCAAGTTAAAACAACCACAATGATATCACCATACACGTGTTAGAATGCCATTATCAAAATGACAAATGACAGCAAACGTTGGTGAGGATATGGAGAAAGGAACCTCTGTGCACCATTCATGGGTCAGAATGCATATCCATACAGCCATTTTTGAAAACAGTATGGAGGTTCCTCAAAAAAAAAAAAATAGAATTATCATATAATCCAGCAATTCTACTTCTGGGTATACACCCAAAGAAATTGAAATTGGTATGTTGAAGAGACATCTGTACT
>PVKS010047463.1:0-12812 GCA_004027875.1 Aplodontia rufa | reverse complement strand
TGCAATACTATGTCATAATTGAATTTTAGGGTGTAATGTTTTGTTTTAAACCTAAATAGGGTAACACCTCAAATACCAGTGCTTTGGGTGACAACAGATTGCACAAACAATAGCAGTCTCAGAAGTTCATATTTCTTAGTATTGTGGGAGATGTCTGAAATGTGTGGAAATAAACAATCCTGATTGCATATTGATGAAACTGAAAAACAGCACATTTCTCAGATCAAATCCTAATAGTTAAGCCAAGTACAAATGCATATATTAGTTAAAGGGATATTGTAAATAATGTCAACATAATAAAGTAAGACCTCATTTACCTGATTCAATATTTTTCTTGTAGTATACAATTCTGTACCTAATGTACTAACAGAGAGTTCAACTTGATTTTTCACTTCAACTTCTTTATTATATTTCCTTTCTTTTTCATTTAATGGGTCCACACTTCTTTTATGAAACAGACCAGCTTTTGTCCTCTTCTCTTTCTCTTCTCTGAAGGCACATCTGCAGTTAAATATGGTTATCTTTAAATTGATTTTGCCAGAAACCAAAAATATCCTTTTATTCTCTGCTGCTTTTTATGCTGATTCAGTATCCTAATACAAATTCTATGTTCTTGATGCTTTTCCTTTCCAGTTCTTACATTTTTAATTTCATCTTTATTCTCTTGCAAAAACATACAGATGTGAAATGTAATAATAAAACAATATTTTGTTATTTGCTAAGTTTATCTTATGAGTAATATCTTTCAGATATTAATGAAAAGGAATTTGGAAAGAATTCAATAAATTGGAAAGTTCAAACTACATTTTTCTATGCTGTTCTAAGTCCTCCCTAGTGGGCCTGAATAGGTGACTAAGTGGTAGAGCACTTTCTTGGCATGCAAGGATGGACCCAGGTTTGATCCCCAGCACAAGCCACACAACTCAGTGGGGGAAAGAACAAAACAAGAACTAACAAACAAAACAAAAGTGATGTGAAAATTAAATTAAGTCTTTCTCTCTTAACAAAATCCTTCCTAGTCAAAAAGAGAAATCCAAATTAAATTTTAAAGACTGTTTGTTTATATGTTTATAAATTTACTGATAGAATTATTTGAACTTCATGAAACATAACAAGAATTCCTGCAATTCACTTAGGGTGTAACAACGCATTCAGAAATTTTTCATACAACATATGCTTTGTATATTACTATAACCTAAAACTAGGATAAGAGCCTAATGCCTATTATTACACTTTATATTTTTCTTATGGTAGCACTTTCAATTTGCCTTGTTCATCATTATGTATTTTAAAAATAACCCAAAGTTATAAATGTTTAAAAATATGATTTTTGCCAGCAAAAAATTGCTCATTTCATTCTATTTGATGGAATTATAAATTAATATAAAATTTCTAGAGAGCAATTAGAAATCCTACTCAAAAGATTTTTTTAAAAAGTTTCTCTGCTTTATCCAAAAAATTCCATATCTATTCTACATCTATCCTATTCTACATTTATTCTACATCTATTCTACATGTATTCTACATCTATTCAATGTAAAGTCATAAGAAAATGATTTTTCTAAATAGCATTCTTGAGAAAAGTAAAAATGTAAATCAAAACAATAGGAAATTCTATTTGTTAAATATGTTCATATAAGCTATTCTAGATAGCCATTAAAATTGTGATGGGAAGATAATGCATTTAATTTTTATTAGCAATCACAATTAACTGTATGTTGTCTTATTGTAAGAATTTTATATTCTGTGTGAATCAAATGCTTTCTTTCTTGCAAAATGTTAATAGGTAAGTCAGCAGTTATAAAAACTCCCTGGCATACCTGCAGTGTAAAGGAAATACTCCTGCTGCGCTTCTTTCAATCTAGATGTCATACCTCAAGTGTGGAGTTCTTGGTTCTGTGTTCCTTTTTCCTGCTCAAATTCTGTTATTATTATATTTGCTTTAGATAGTGCCTTTTTTAGAGCCCAAATCTCATTTTCCAGTTTTGCAATTGTTTTTACATGTAGTGGACACTCTGAGCAGTGACTTTTTGTAAGTTCTATTCTTTGAAATGAATGAACGGCATTCTCAATTTCTGATAGGCCAACAGAATCTGTATCAGGGAGAAAATAAAAAAGAAATAAAATATGGGAGCGGATTTTCATTTATGAAGGATTGCACTTATTCACATCCATTATTCAGACATGCAACAAATGTATACTGAGAGCTTACAACATACAACACATTTTTTTTTAAAGAGAGAGGGACAGTGAGAGAGACAGAGAGAAACAACTTTATTTAGTTTTTCACATGGCCTTCGTTGCGCCAACACTTAGTTGTGTACGTGGTGCTGGGGTTTGAACCCGTTTTACTAGGTTCTGCAGATAAAATAGATGAGATAAGACCCCTGCTCTTCTTTAGCTTAAATTCTAGAGTAGAAGTCAGAGAAGGGAAAGGACCATTGGAAATTCAGATGATGATGTAAGGAAACAGAGTTTTATAATCGCATAAGGGAATCTGATCTACAGGAAGAATTCACTGAGGAAAATGAGGATTAATTGAGAAATGAAGGGAGAATAGGAAGCAGGTAAAGCATGTAGAAGACCATTCTTTCCAACATGCAGCATGTGCTGAGAAATGCAATGTGTTTCTATCTAAGACGGAGTAACAGGTACACCTTTATGCTCCTACCTGAAACAACAAACAATCAAACTAAAAAAGCCAAACACACAAAATTCATTCAACACTTTTCAAGATGTGGACTTCAAGCAATGAGGACAACAATGCCAGACAGACATGAAACAATTAGAGTAAGTCTTCCAAATGCACCAGCTCCATGCTATTGGATAGCTTCCAGGCTGACTCAAGCAAGATTAACCCAAGCAGAGCACATCAGAGTCCATGAGCTGAGGACATGAAACTTTATATGGTAAAAGGAAGGCAAGGACAGATAATAGGACTTAACACTGGAGATAGCAGAGCAGTACTGGAAGAGATCCCTGAAGATTCAAAGTGCTACCTTTGAACAGGTAGTAGAATAATGAACAACTTATCAGTTCCAGAAATGGACCTGAGACCTACATGGGAAAAATAGAAAAAAAGGCTTTGAAAGGGTGAGAGAAAACTGCCCAGGAATCACATAGTACAAGGAAAAGTGTTTTACCATCAATCAGGTTGAAAAAAATCTCATAATTCACAGGACAATGGATAGTGTCATCAAAAAATCTTGCCCAGGAGTATATAATTTTCCATATATTGCTTGCTAAGAACTTATAAAAGCAAATCCTGGAAAGATCAAGATGTTTGTAGGTAATGTAATGAATTCTAAAACTATTCAAAAGGAGAGGGATGAAAGATGTATTCTGTTAAACTGCCCTGGTGGAGGGGCTGGAGCTGTGGTTCAGTGGTAATGGAACCTGACTGGCATGCGCAAGAACATGTGTTCAAACCCCAGCACCATGTACACAACGAAGTGTCAGAGCAATGAAGGCCACATGGAAAACTAAATAAAACTGTTTCTCTCTCTCTCTCTCTCTCTCTCCTGACTGTCTCTCTCTCTCTTTAAAAAATAATAAAATAAAATAAATAATTCACTGGTAGGGAGGCAAGCAGATAGAAACAAAAGGACATGGTGTGCAGCTGACCCTTGAACAATTCAGGTTGCAATTGTTAAGGTTATACACATATATATGTATGTATGTATGTATTTATGAGATTGGAGACAATTTAGAAAAAGTCACAGAAAACCCACATATTCTAGTAACACTGAAAAAAAGAGAAGTAAATATGTTGTTAATTCATAAGGGGTATGTAAATGGCATATTTTAACATCTGCTATATATAATATAAGAGCTTAAAATTTCTGAGAACACACACAGAATATTCTTTGGTACTACTTGACATCAGAGGAAATGCAAATAAATATTATAAAGTCATATTACATAACTGTACTACTCAATAATTTGATAGGTAACTCCTATTGGTACCAGGAAGAGTTCAAGTGTTATGAGGACATACTTAATAGTCCATGTGGTTTTAATAAGCTCCATGGAAGCAGTTTATTTACCCAGTAAGTGTGATACATCACAGTTGTGTATTTTCCCCACATATAACATATTGACATACAGAAAATATGTTAATTGACTCTATATGTTATTGATAATCTTTGGTTAACCAGTTTTAATACCCAAGTTTTTAAAAGTCTGTGTAGAGGTTTAACACTCCTGATGTGAACATTGTTCAAGCATCAAATGTATACAAGGAATCATGCTATATGTCCACCACCTTCAGTTAAAATTAGATCATTAGATCAAAATATATTGGGTGCATAAGTGATAATTTTTTAAATGAAAGAGAGAGAGAGAGTCCATTTTATTTAGTTTTTCATGAGGCTCTTATTGCTCTAACACTTTGTGGTGTACGTGGTGCTGGGGTTGGATCCCATGTCCTCATGCATGCCAGGTAAGTACTAGAAATGCTGAGCCACTGCTCTAGCCCAAGTAAATACTTTTAATGTAACAAATTTTGATTAAAAAGATAGAAAAGTTGCCCCACATTACCATTTGATAGAAGGCACCTAATCAGTAATGATTCTATGAATGCCACAGCGTATAACTACTACCACCATTAAACAAGGGCATTTCATAGTCATAAAAGACTATTTAATCAAGATGTCACAAAATCTTCAATGTTTATGGACCCAGTATGGATTGAAAATGCATGAGGCTAATACTGATAGAACTGTGAAACAGTGGCAGGCACATTTCATATATATTATCTCACATGACAATGTCACTTTCTCAATAAATGATAGATAAATTAGGCAGATAATCAGCAAGAATATAGCAGATTTGAATGTCACCTCTCTTCCTTCCAAAATAGAATATATGCCAAGGGAGTGCAATTTATTATATACAAAAGATTAAGTAAAAATGATGTAAGTCACACCAAGTATGTTTGCTGATCACATACTAATTAAAATGGAAAACACCACCAAAAAATTTCTTTGAAAAATATTCACATATTTGAAAATGAAGTGGCACAAACCTAAGTAACTCTATATGGACTAAGACCGCTGAAACCATGAGCCCCTAAATAAACTTTCCCTGTAAATTTTTCCTGCCAAGTTGTTTACTCACAGCAACAGAAAAAAAATGACTAAAAATGGACCAAGTTATTATAAATAGACAACCTGAAAAACAACATAAAAATATAAAAAAATCACACTGATCACAATTCTCTGTCTCTTAACAGTACCTTCATGAATCCCTGTCCATCACTAATGGTTGCCAAAGTTACTGATATTTTTAATAGTTTTATCAGATACATGAGAAAAGTTTTTACCCAAAATTTTGACAAAATTCTTTTCTACTAGAAAGACTGAATGTGCTTTGTGAAATTTTACTTGATACAGGCTGTAGAACTCTTTTTTTATAAGGAGAAATACAGTGAGAGAGAGAGAGAGGGAGAGAGAGAGAGAGAATCAACTTTTTTTGAGTTTTTCACGTGGCTTTCATTGCTAGGACACTTAATTGTGTACGTGGGTGCTGGAGTTTGAACCTGTATGCTTGTGCATGCCAAGGAAGTTTCCTAACTGCCAACCCATCACTCCAGCCCCAGGCTGTAGATCTCTTAATAAAATAAATTTCTTTTAAAAAGCTTATCTTAGCACTTAATCAATATTTTACTGTATGATTAACTTAAACCATGTCAATGCATACTGCTTTTGCAGAGAGTATAATAATTAAGTCATCTCTGGAAAAACAGTATTTATTGGGTTCATTAATTATTATTGATATCCTGAAAAGTTCTAACATAGATAAGTGGTGAATGGTGTAAGCAGTTTGTCTTTATCATGTAGTTTTTCATGATTCTATATCTCCATCGATATCAACCACAGAATATGCTCAGAATGAAATCAAGATTTATGCTTTCTTTGAAGTGGTATTTTCCTAAAGTGTATTTCTAAAAACAATGTGATCTGTGGACCAGGGGTACTGGAATTCCACTTCAATGTAAAAGATTCTCTGAAGCTCAATCAGAATGTGCCCTTCAAATATATTCCCCCAAACATGATGCCTGACACTTGAACAGTTCTGGATATCTCATTCTGATTCCTGTAAGTTACCTTAGACAGAACACAAGGATTAATCTGGGCATGAATGACTAGGAATGTGAAGCATACATTTTCAGCCTTTGTGAAAGACTCTCCTTTACAATGACTGTGTTCAGTGTCCTTTGCTGGTATTGTGTTCATGAACACAACTTGTAATTTTAAGTCCCTCACTAAATCTAGCTTCTTCATCATTGAAGGAGGTAACACAAATGGAAGCTCAAACAATCTTTTGGAAAAAAAGTGCTTCCATTACTTAGTATAAAGACACATTTTCATGCCATGATTTCTAATATTTTCTCATTCAAAATCAGTTAAATTCTTTTAGCCTTACATACGCAGTGATGAAGTTTGCATCTCCAGAGTGTTCCAAAAGCCATGTCTTTCAGCCTGATTTACCTCCCACCACCAAGTAAAACAGTGGGAAACTGGACATTTAAATTTGCATGTTTACATAACAATGGCTCTCTAATTTTGGTACCACTAAAGGGTGTCCTCCACTTGCTCTGAAGTCATGTCAAAATGTGGCTCTGCAAAGAAAGGTATAGAATTTTTTAACATACTTAGAACAGGTAGTGTGATAATGCCTCAAAATGAAAATGAATGATAGAAATAGTAGTATTTTGATACTACATATTCTAATTTTTAATTAAGATGAACAATATGTGAATATTCACTTTTGCATTCTTTTTAAATTGTTGCCTTTGTGGGGAACAGTGAACTGAGCCCAGAGCCTTGTGCATTCTAGCCAATCACGCTGGCACTTTGGTCTATCTCCAGGATTTTGGGAGACTGAGTCTCTCACAAGTACTCCGGTTATACGCAAACCTGCCCTGTACTCTGCCTACTCAACCCAGTATCTGCATTTACAGATGTGCCCCTCTGCAGCCACAATGTCTTCATTCCTTTTAGGAATGTTTTTACTGATTTCAAACTCCCACAATGTATACGGGAAGATTAGATATCTCCACGTTGAACACATGAGAGATCAAAGGCACATCCATTCAAAGTACATGAAAATTTCTCAGAAACAAAATTGAATGCTAACTAGGGAACAAGAAACTCACTGAAATGTCTGTCTCCTCTCTTAATAGTAACATTTCAACCTCCACTGTGGCATTATTTTGCTTTTCCTGTTGACTGATGCAGGTTACACCTTTATCAAGGAAATTCCTTTGATTCCTCTTTTTTTTCCTTTGGTTTTATTCTGCTGGGTCTCAATGAGCTTTGTGAACACTTCCATGATTCTGTTTGTGGTTTCTGACATAAACTGGTTGTGGTTTCCCTGGGGCTAGCTCAGCACTTCACCAGATTTATACTGCAAATTCAACATGAGTACTCTAAAAATGCTCCTTTTGTTTTCCACTCCTTTGGCTCCTGGATGAGAGGGGACCATATTAACATCACCTGGGTATCCACAGTCTTATTTCCTTCCACTCACAATTGAGTTTCTGGTAAGTGTTAGAGGAGGGAAAATAGGTCAAGGATGGTGGCTTTTCGGGAATTAGGGATGAGGGGAGATTTAAGGACTGGGCTTAGCAGCTCGAGATCAGGAAACAACCAGAGCATGGAAGTTGGTAGCAGGACATATAACCAAGGATGAAATGGTTTCGTGTTTGTGTGATAATCCAGGGAGCAGTAAGGGGTAATGCCAGAGAACAGTGCAGACAGGGCAAGGCACAAAGATACAGAGTTAGGCAGAATTCATGTCACCAGAGATCCCCAGGTAATTAAGAGACTTGGACATCCAAATACTAAAGAGAAGTTGAAAGTCACATTTGCACTGTCACTAGACAGCTCACCACCATGTGGGAACGCTGATGTGATGGGCAAACGAATGAGTGCAGGTGAGTAGTGAGGGTAAATGTTCACTAAGAAGAAGATGCAGGTCTGTATGGAGGAATGTTTCCAAATATGCAGAAGAGAAACATTTCTGGGATGTGTATACAATGAATGTGTATTAAACAATGAAACCACAAAGCTACAATAGGAGGCCCCTGGAAATTGAGACTATGTCCTGACTGTTATGCAAGGTTTCAAGTGTGACATGTAAGAAATCACAACCACTCCATCTGCTGGTTTCCTTCACCATGTATGCTGCTTACTGGATATCTTCCTATTGTGAGGGATTCTCATTCATATGCTTTAAAGGGGAATTTGCTGAGTCTTGCTTTTATCAGCCCACAAATGTATCAGAGAGGTCCGTGATGGAAGCAAGTGGCATTGCACCTGCTTAGCATGGAAAACGTTCTGTGCTTAGTTCTCAACATTCAGAAGAAAGCACGCAAAGTTTCCTATAACTCAGGTAGGAGCAAACAATACATTATTGTATATAAATCATTTTTTTCATTTACTAATCATAGGGAAATGCAAGGAAAGAGTTTTCTTCCAAACATGCAATGTACATTTCACAAAGTATATAGGATAATCCATTGCATGATTTCTTAAAATAGAACTCACCAGAAGTACTAAGGAGCATGGAAGAAACTGTTGCATAATTGACAACACACCATTGAGGGAATTATCTGATATGCTATGTGTCCTACTAGAATTGACATTGATGTTTACTTGAGTTCTGCCTGTGTTCCACAGAATGTCCTTGATCACCTGGGGCCAAATATAAATGCTTTCCTCTATCAACCAAGAATTCAGAAGTGTATCTCAGAATTCCCATGAGCTTCCTTGGCCGTGGGGGTGTTGGAACCTCCTCGTTATCCAACTAAGGTGTACAGTGACTCTACTAGGAAAAATGTTATTGAAGAAATATGCAAGGTAAAGACTGGTTTTAAAGATCGTTTTCTTGTGCCTTTACAGAAACATGTGAAACATGGATGCAAACAAAGACACTGACATTTTGAGTCAAATCCTCCCACCATAGTGGACAAGGAAGATTATGATTGCAGAGTCTGCCATCGTTTCAAAGGTGTTAATAGTGGTTTTGCCAGTGGCGTTGTACTGCTAACCTTACCAGATGTGTGTGTCCATGCTTTCTCCTTCCATCCTGTTTGCTTCTGAAGAGAGTCTTTTATTTCGCTGAGAGGCTTGATGTGCTTGGAGACAAGATATTGATTAAGTACAGTATAATCAGTCAGTAAGCATTGAATAGCTTCACATAAACATAGAAGTTGAATTACTTCCTCACAGCACCTGGGTTTGGAGATACTGAAAAGGAAATGGGATATATTTTCAGCAAAATATGCCTATGACAAAACCACCCCCATGCAATTGCTGAATTAAAATGGAGCTGAGTCCCCTCAGTTAACTAAGACTAAGATTACTTTGGCTTTCCTGTTTCTGGTTTGGATTGAATTCAGTCAAGTGTGTCAAACGTTCCTAAAGCACAATCTGGATCCTGGGTTAAGTTTAAGATGCAATTTGGGACCAAAAGTGAGATTTTGCTTCGGATAACCATAAGCACAATAGACAAGGGTACATATGCCAATGACATGGTGCAGAAGTATGGAGTGTACAGTGATCTCTCATCAGAGGAGCAAAGAGCTACCCCAATTTTCAATGTCAAATTTGAAAAAAAAAATGTAACAGCATATATCTTGAGTGAAACCTATCAGAATTACTGAATGCATTCTATCAACAGAATTTGTGCTGTCCCTTCCATTCACCAAGGGATGTTGTGAGTCTAAAGTTGTGATAAGTTTCCAGTGAAAGGCATATTTCATTTCCCACCAAACACCCCTATCTCAAGGAATTGGCTGAGATATGTTCTTCCAGTCTAAGAGCAAGTTCAAGTTTTTATTGTTTTTTTCATATCCAAGGGGGATACTGTTACAGCTTCTTTTCTTGCATTCTCTGTCTTCACTGACTTCACATTACTTGAGTCTGTGAAATGTGAAGATGTGTGTCCCTCTTCTAAGAAACAATAAAGAAAATATCAATTTTAGACATTCACATCCAGAGAGAAAATGTGATCTGAGAACTCAGAGAATTATCAGACATTACTAAAATTTATATTTCAAAATCATTAGTACATCCGCTAAGAGAAAAAAGGACAGGTGCTTGAGGAAAAAACTCAAAAGAGAGTTCTGATCACAGAATCAGTCTGGTTTGATATATACCAGGCCAGCCTAATTCAAGCAATGTCATGACTGGTCTGGCTTACCACCAAGTTTGGTATCAAGGTTTGGGGCTGTATCACAGTAATGGAGTGCTCTACAAGAATTGCCAGGGCCACAACTTCAATTCCAGGCACCAATAGAGAAGTAACAATTCTTAGAAATATACTTAGGTAATAATGAGGGAAATTTCAATCATCTCACTTTAAATACTACCGAGGTTTCCAAAATGCTGTGTTTCTAATTGGAATGACTCACACAAGTGACCCATATATCCTTTCCCAGGTAGTTAGGGAGAGCAGATATGAGTAACTGCAGGTTCCCACAATGATTCCAGACCCTTTGGGTTCCAATCATCCCTGAGCCAGTAACATAGGCTCCCCTTTGGTTTGAAGACAGCAATACTAAAACCAGATGAACTGCATTGTGTTCTTTTCCTCTGGATGTCCTTCCAAATCACCTAGATAACTTCTTTTGTTCCTTCCTCATTTCCCCTTCTCTTCTGCCACTCAGAAGCAACATCTTGAGCTCTGGTCCTCCTTCCTTCGCTTCAACCCCTGTGTGGTTGATTCGCACCCCTTTCCACCTCACAATTTAGCAGCATCTTAGAATTACAATTGCTATCTCTCCATCATTTCAGTCCTTCTGAATTTCCAAGGGAGATGCTCATAATGACATCAAGGATGATGCTCTCTGTTGATGTGGTGTTTTCCTGAAGTGTATATGATGCAAGAGCTGCTCGTTTAGATTTCCTAAAGGGAAATCCTTTCCCTTTTTACAAACAATGTGGTCTGTGAACCAGCAGTATTTGAATCACCACCCATCTTAACAGAAATGTGGAAGAGATCACCTGATCAATCACAATGTGCCCTTGAAATATGTTCCCTCAACAGAGGATTCACTGCACTGGAGCATTCTGGTGTGGATATTTTCCCCTTTTGTTTCCCCTACCACTCCTTGAGTATAGCCCTGGGTTTCACCCTATGATGTCCCACAAAGTGTACTTTTAGAAGAATTAATAATATTTCATGTCTTGTAAAGCATTGGTTTTGGTGATCACTGCAGAATCATCAAATCTCCTTCTACTTCCCCATTTGCTCCTTGTGCCCTACATTTGTGTCCTAGGTAGCAGATAACTTTCTTATGTCATTAAATTGTATACCAGTATTATCTCTTTTGGTAAACAAACTCAGATCTGAGCCATCAGGTCTTCACTCCTCAATTACTTGCCTTTAGGGCCTGAGACAGGATGGGAGGGAACCTTTCATTCTAAATCTCATTTTAGTTTGCAATTGGGAACTCAAATTCTTCCTAAAATATTAATAGACAATGCATTCTCTTTCTCCTATGAGACCTAAATTCCCCTGCCCCACCTACCAAAATCTACAACTTCTCCTATGTCCTTTACTCCATTCTACTCTCTGCCTTTCTATTCCATCTTTCAGTATTTTCCACTCCTATTTCTCATTTCCCTAGTATCCCTCCCATGCAAGTGTGTATCAAGTTGAAGCTAATATTTCATCTCCTCTGTGACACTGCCAATTTCTCCTATGTCTAGAGCCTGATAAGAGGTAGTTCTCTTTTTACCCTTGTTGCCTACTTGGTTGCATTCCTTGAACAATTAGAATATGTGAGTGCTCATGTCATACACCAGTATTTTCTCCAGAAAACACTGTTGAGAATGTTTTTCTTACCTTCCTGGATGGAAGACCTATGTTATGTATTCAGCAGAAACATAGTACCTGATATGCATTTATGTATCCTAGTAGAACTTGCTTCAATGCATACATGTCAACTTTGCATACCTCACCACAAGTAAGAATGTGGGAGCAGATTTCTTTTGAAAACTGTTATTAGAAATGCTCTGGATATTATACACCATTAAGTAGTTGAAACTTTTCACTTGGAAACTCTTTAGTGTTAAAATATGATACTTGTGATGATGAAAGTATTTCAATTATGGAAATGAAACCCTCTTGCACTTGATCCAATTCATTCCTCAGAGTCATCCAAACTCTTTGATGAGAATTTTAGGGAGATGTATCCCACTTTTGAAACATTAGGTTGTTGAACATACAGGAAGAAACATGGGTGTGTATTTTACCTTGACATACCAGCAATCACAATTTGGCTGAGGTATGCAAAGGTTTCCACTGAAGAAAATACTAAGATGTCTCATAAGTAATGGCTAATTAATCCTCCCACAGGCATGTAGTGATTTACTACACTGTCCCTTCTTTTTGTAGCACTGTAGAGATAATTTTTAATAAGCATTATGATAAAGTGTTTCACCCTAAATTGTGATTTTAATTAGTGGTTATTTTCCCCTCCTTATGTGATGATGGTGTGTGAACTCAGAATGTTGGCTATATTCATCTGGCTATTGGAGACTGAGTTTAAAAATATAACCTGTGCGAAGAAGACCAATGGAATAGAATAGAAGACCCTGAAACAAATCCTCAAATCTTTAAACATCTGATTTTTGACAAAGGGGGACAAAATATTACATGGAGATGTGACAGCCTCTTCAACAAATGGTGCTGGACAAACTGGTCCTCCACCTGCAGAAAGTTGAAATTAGACCCATATCTTTCTCCTTGCACAAGAATCAAATCAAAATGGATCAAAGAGCTTGGTATCAAACCAGCTA
>PVKS010047462.1:0-12814 GCA_004027875.1 Aplodontia rufa | reverse complement strand
TCTTTATTATATTGATTCTGCCTAACCATGAGCATGGAATGTTTTTCCATCTACTCAGGTCTTCTGTAATTTCTTTTTTTAGTGTTTGATAGTTTTCTTTGAAGAGGTCCTTAACATCCTTTGTAAGGTTAATGCCCAAGTATTTCATTTTTTTGGAAGTGATGGTGAATGGGAGAGATTTCCTGATTTCTTCTTCTGCAGATTTGTTAGTGGAGTAAAGAAATGCTAGTGATTTGCTGGAGTTGATCTTGTAGCCAGCTACTTTGCTGAAAAGACCTATAAGCTCTAGGAGTTTTCTGGCCAATGTTAGTGGGTCTTCTAGGTATAGAATCATGTCATCAGCGAATAGAGATAACTTCCTCTTTTCCTATACAAATACCTTTGATTTCCTTGTCTTGCCTGATAGCTCTGGCAAGGATTTCAAGGACTATACCGAACAAGAGTGGGGATAGCGGACAGCCTTGTCTCGTACCTGAATTCAGTGGAAATGCTTTCAGTTTTTCTCCATTGAGGATAATATTGGCTATGGGTCTGTCATAAATGGATCTGACATAATTAAAGTATCTTCCCATGATCCCTATCTTTTCCAAGTTTTGAGCATAAAGTGATGTTGAATTTTATCAAATGCATTCTCTGCATCAATTGAGATGATTATATGATTTTTGTTCTTAATTCTGTTTATGTGGTGAATTACATTTATTGATTTGAGTGTATTGTACCAGCCTTGTTTGTTTTCCTGGAATGAAGCCCACTTGATCATAATGAATTATCTTTTTAATGTGCTTTTGTATCCGATTAGCTAAAACTTTATTAAGGATTTTTGCATCAATGTTCATCAGGGAAATTGGCCTGTAGTTTTATTTCCTTGATTTGTGTTTGTTGGGCTTTGGGATCAGAGTAATGTTTGCTTTGTAAAAAGTGTTTGGGAGTGTTCCCTATCAATTTCATGGAAGAGCTTGTAGAGGATCGGTGTATACGTTCTTCTGTGAAGGCTTGGTAGAATTCTGCCGTATATCCATCCGGACATGGGCTTTTCTTTCTTGGGAGAGCTTTGGTGCTTCAATTTTGCTTTCTGTGATAGGTTGGGTGAGGTTTTCAATGTCCTCCTGTGTTAAAGGGGGGATGTTGTGTGTGTCCAAAAACCTGTCCATGTCCTGGAGGTTATCAAAATTGGCAGAGTATAAGTTTTCAAAATAGGTTCTGATAATCTTCTGTATCTTGGATGAGTCTGTGGCGATATCCCCATTTTCGTCTCTGATTTTGTTGATTTGCTTAATTTCGATCTTCCTTTTGGTGAGTTTGGCAAGGGGTCTGTCGATTTTGTTAACTCTTTCAAAGAACTGACTGTTAGATTTGTTAATAGATTGAATAGTTTTTGGTTCTCAATTTCGTTGATTTCAGCTCTGATTTTGGTGATTTCCTTTCTCTGTTAGATTAGGGTTGGACTGTTCTTCCTTTTGTAGTTGTTTGAGTTGAAGCATAAGGCTATTAATCTGCTCTCTTTCTAGATTTTTGATTTATGCATGCAGTGCTATAAATTTACCTCTTAAGAAAGCCTTCATACTGTCCCAGAGGTTTCGGTATGTTGTTTCCTCATTCTTGTTCAATTCCAAAAACTTCATAATCTCTGTTCTCATTTCATCTTTTACCCATCCTTCGTTTGAGGTAATTATTTCAATTTCCAAGTATTTGAATAGTTTCTGTTGTTTCTCTTGTTGTTGATTGCTAAGATCATAGCATTATGATCTGACAGAATACATGGGATTATATCCACCTTTTTATATTTGTTAAGATTATCCTGGTGAACTAGGATGTGGTCTATTTTAGAGAAGGATCCATGGGCTGATGAGAAGGTAAATTCAGCTGTCTTAGGATGGAATATTCTGTAAATATCTGTTAGGCCTGATTGATTAATAGAGTAGTTCAGATTGGAGACATATTTATTGAATTTTTGTTTTGATGATCTGTCTAGAGTTGATAGTGGTGTGTTGAAGTCCCCCATGATTATTGTGTTGAGATCAATGAGGGGATTAATATGTTTAAATATTTTTTCCATATATTTGGGGGGGTTGTAATTGGGGGCATAAATGTTGATTATCATTGTATCTTCTTGATGCACTGTCCCTTTTAGTATGGTATAGTGAATCTCTTTGTTCTTTCTGACTACTTTTAGTTGGAAATTGATTTTGTGAGAAATTAGAATCGCTACACCAGCTTGCTTTTTTTGGGCCGCAGGTCTGGTAGACGTTTTGCCATCCTTTCACTTTCAGCCTGTGTCTATTTTTGAGTGTGAAATGTGTCTCTTGCAGGCAACATATTGTTGGATTTTGTTTTTTGATCCAGTGGGTCAGTCTATGTCTTTTAATTGGGGCATTGAGACCGTTCACATTCAAGGATAGAATAGATATGGGAGGCTGATTCACAGACTTTGTATCTATTACAGAATTTTGAGTCATCTTGTAAGTCATCTTGTGTATAATATGATTATTGACTCACCCTTGTTTAAGGATTTAGCATATTGTTGGCATTATCTTCTAAATGGAGAACATCTTTGAGAATGCTCTGTAGAGCGGGATTAGTGTTCATGTATCTTGCAAGCATGAGTTTATCGTTAAAGTGTTTAATTTCCCCTTCGCATTTGAAGCTGAGTTTTGCCGGATATATTATCTTTGGTTGAAAGTTGTTATTTTTTAACACTTGAAAGATATTGTTCCAAGCTCTTCTAGCTTTCATTTTTTGTTCTGAAAAATCCATAGTGATCCGAATAGGTTTGCCTCTGAATGTGATTTGGGGCTTTCCTCTAGGAGCTTTTAGAATACTCTCTTTAATTTCTCTGTTATTCAATTTGTAAATGATAATGTGTTGGTGAGTTTCTCCACTGATTAGGTCTATTTGGTGTTCTATAAGCATCTTGGATGTGGTATTCTGGATCAATAGCAAAATGAGGGAAGTTCTCACTTATGATTTGGCTTAAAAGGTTCCTGAATCCCCTTGTTTGCTGTTCAGAGTTTTCCTCCAGGCCAGTGATTCTCAGATTATTATGCCTCATCTCATCAAATATTACTTGGAAGTTCTGATTATGTAAAATAAGCTGTTTAACTTGTTTATCTTCTTTGATTTCTACATTGTTTAAGCGATCCTCATTGTCCTATACTTGTTCTTCAAACGCTGAAGTTCTATTTTCAGTGGAATTTACTCTGGTGTTAGTGTCTTCCAGTGAAGATTTAAATTGGTTAACTGTGTTTTTCAATCCTGATAGCTCTGCTACATCTTTTTTCAGAATGTTGATATCCTTGTACAGCTGATCTTTCATCTCTTGGAATTGATCCTTAATTTCTCTGTAGAATTTGTCTCTCATCTCTTGAAATTGCTCTTTGATCTCTTTCCTTATTTCCTCTCTCAACTCTTTGATTGCATTACTAATCATAATGCTGACACAATGTCTTTGGTTTTCATCTAGGGCCCCTGCTATGGTGTCCTTAGGTGAAGAGCTCTGGGTTTGAGGAGAGTTATTTCCCCTTTTCCTCATTTTCTGAGTCAGAGAGCTTGTCTTTTATTTCAGCCTTGTTACTCTTGTTGGAGAATTGGAGCTTCTTATGACTTTGCTTCGTTGTGAAGAGGAGTTATTTGCTCAATATAGACCTAAAGATGCCAGATGGTTCTGTGAGAATTTGAGAGGCTATAGGTGCAAATACTAGTCCGTTTCAACTAAAACAAACAAACTGATGATTAGCACCAATAGTGGCAACTTTCTTTGAGAGAACTCTCACTGTATAGTATGATACCAAGCAAGTAGCCATTTTGAAGCATGTCAATTTCTTCAGGTATTAGGGTCTCTCTGAAATTGGGGAGAAGGATTGACTAAGAAGTCACGGAAGGGAATTGGGGAGGTATAAAATCACACCTGTTATAGAGTATAGGGGAACTAGGGATTAGGGGGAGTAGGTTATTCTATTAGGACTAAGGAAAACATAGGACTGGGGTGCGGGTAGGGTAAAGACTTGAGGTGAGAATGAGAGAAAGATGCTTATATTTAGGGATTACCAGAGTACAGTGGAGAAAGAAGTTAGCAGTAGCGTTCAATAAAACCTAAAGAAATAAGAGCCAATCACCAATACATACACACAGATAAGTATTTATATCCACCAACACCAAAGTTCAGTATTAATCGTAAGGCAAGAAAGGAGCAGAGGAAAAAGAAGAAGAAGAAAAAAACCCAAAACCCACAGTAATGTTAAAAATTTTAAAATATGATTTTCTAGCCGGATTCCCATTTTAAAAAAATTAAAAAATTAAAAAAATAAAAGAAAAAAAATGAAGAAATGAAAAAGAAAAAAACTCCACAAAACTAGTTGGTACAGTTCTGAGATTTTCTGGCCCTTAGATCAGGAGGTATGTATCATGGGATGGTGCGATCAAATCTGACATCAAGCTGGGGATTCTTCGGAGGTGAGCTTGTTTGGGGAGAAGCAGATTGGTTGAGTCCGGTGGCCTGGATTTTCTTAGAGGATCTCCTCAAAATTTTCTGTTGCAAAGGGGTATTCAGCTCTCCCTGGGCTATGATCCTGAGATGGTTGCTTTCTGCCAATCCACACTCTAAATATTTCTTGGTCCTGGGGCTCAGAAGTTGTAGACAATTGAGTTGATCCTACTGTAGATGGGTGGGTCTCTGACTGATCCAAGGAGATTGGCTAGCCTGAGACTCGCTTCCTCAGGATCACTGGTAACCCACTCTGCATGTCTTTTGATCTTTTGCAGTCCCAAGAGCTGCTCTGTGGGGTTGATCGAAACCCTCAGAAAATGGACCAGATCGTGCCAGTGCTTATGTGATTCTCCATTGCAAGCACTAGGAGGCGCCCTGCTAGAGAGGTCCAGGCCTACGCAGCCTTGGCTATGCGAGGAGCTCAGATGCTAAGGTGAAGCCCGAGCAGCCCCATATATTCAAAGTTTCCTGAGGCAGATTTCATGGAGAGGCTGAAGCAGAGGCTCCCCTATGGAGGGATGCTCCCTGCTGTAGCAAGCTCTGTTCACAGGCTCCTCCTATTTGGGTGGGAAGGGGGATGGACCAAAGGGCAGAAGGTCGCCAACTGAGAGGTTTGGGAGCTGGAGAGGTGAATAGCAGATCCCCACAGCCCCCAGGGCAGATGGCCAGTTGGTGGGGGGGGCGGTAACTTCTGTTTCTGGTGGAGGGGACTGAGGCCCCATAATGCTGCTGGGCAACCCACCCTGCCCTCAGAGACATGCCCCGCCCTCAGGGACATGTCACAAGGGCGGCCGGCCTCCACACACACAGCTATGAGTTCGATAATGAGAGGAATTAATTCCCAGCACTTTATTCAGGATTAGGTAAATTATGAACAGTCAGATCAGGGAGTTCCCAGCCGGCTGGGTTAGGGTACGTGGTTAGGAAGCTCGCTCCCTCACTCCGTTTTAGATTCTGGTTTTCTGAAGGTGGCGGCTGAGAACCCAAGAGCGTTTTTTGCTGAGCAGCCGGCCCCACCCTCAAGGCAACGTCACAATCCGGCGCTGGCTGCTGCCGCTTGCAGGAACAGCTGTAAGTTCGCTAATGTGAGCAATTAATTCCCGAGCTTAATTCCAAGTTCATGGAAATGAAGAGCAGTCAGATCAGGGAGTTCAAGGCCGATTAGGGTATTTGATTAGGAAACTTGCTCCGTTTCCTCCCCTTCGGGGAAGCTCCCCTCCCCGCGGGTGTGGGGCCAGTCACACGGGTGCCACAAACTGCCTCCTTTATTTTCGTTAATGCTCCACACTATTCCTTTGGAGTGAAAAAATTAGCGGGGGTTAATGTTCGCCTACACTGGAAGCTTCGTCCTACCGTGGGTATCCGCGTGCAGTCCTGCAGTGTGAGGTGACTCTCAGGAGCGTCTTGGCGTCAGTGCTGTTGGGGTGGCCGCCATCTTCTATTTCCTCAATCCTCATTTCTAAGGATATCCTGTGGTCCTGCTGTCTTCATGGCACAATTATCTGTATGATTATTAATTTATTCTACATTAGGTTCTTATTAGTCTTCTTACTCTCTAAGCCCTGTGGCTTGAAGTTTGTCAAAGGCTTTCTTTTTATTCCATTCTTAGATTTATATCTTACTTTCTTCTATTTTTCCACAGAACTCTAAGCACTGCATTGTTAAAAATAATGATCATTTATATACCACTGCCCTAAACTTTTAGTTAGCAGGTGATTTACAGCTGTTATATGAGTTCATAATGTAATAAAAATGCAGAAACATTAAATTCAACTTCCTTTCAAATGGAAGCACACCTCTAATAAGGCTAAAAATTTCTCATATTAGTGGTACCTAGTCACGTTTTTTGCCAATTGCTTCTCTTTTTCTGGTTGCTCTGAGTAGTCATGGGAAGCTAGTTTAAACTCTCAGTTTTACTTGTTGATTATGACTGAGTGGTCAGATTCAATCTTTCACATGTCTCAAAATATTTTACGTCATAAACCACAACAAGAAGAGTGACTTTGTAGCCTTCAGTGCTGTTGTTATTTCTCATAAAAATCTCTTATCATATATTGATTGAATCGAAGTTCTAATGTAGCATTTGTTTTAATCAGATGAATTAACATATAAAATGCCCTAAGGCTAAAATGTTTTTTCAAAATAGTCTTATTCCTCTTTTTTTCTGCTATTACTAGGAAAGAAGATAAAATCACCATTATTTTATTTAGCGGACTGCCTGAGGGACCGATTTTTTTTTCATTTAGTTTCACTGATGTGTTAGCATTTGTGACACAGCAGAAGCTGGAACATTACAAATGTCTGTAATTGTTTGCATTGCTGTAGGGAATATAATGTTGTTAATATCTATTACTGGACTAAATGAATGAATTAAGTAGCCAGAAACAAATATGATTGTCAAGCATGATTTAGTTGGCGTATAGCTTTAGAACAGCTGCCAAATTTAATAAGGAGGGTGGAGGAGGTTTTACAACATTTGCAAATGCCAGTGTGGAGACCTCTGCTTCCCCACTAGATGGAGGCCTCGCTTTGCTTTAGATCTACAGCCTGCAGTGTGGTGTAAAACGAATAATGTTCTAATGATTTTTCCCTTTCCTTCTGTTTTCCATTGCTTGCTTTCTAGTGGTACATCATGTATGCTCTGGCTCCTTTGGAGTGGGCCATAAAAATAAGACCAGATGAAATCTGAGGGAGGGAAGGGTGGAGGAACCAGAGATGAACTGGAGCTAGCACACACTCCATGATGGTGAGTGAGGCAGAGGTTTACTTTAGTTCCTCAGTTTCCTGGTTTGTAGCTCCTGCCCTCCTCTGGATTCACAGTTGTACATGGCTGCCAAGGGTCTTTCTTCCTTGGGCATTCCTGATACATATCAAATGTATACCTTTACAATGTGCTCTTTCTGCTTATAGATTCAGATTTACATTTAGGATCAACTGGTACTGTATTCATAAAGTGGCCTTTATGCATTAAGCAGAGGGCAAGGCATTTTTCCAACGACCATTTCATTCCTACAGTTTCAAGAGGCAGAGGTTAGGATCCATCTCTTTGCCAGGTGGAAAGTTAATCTGCTAAAAATATATCCCAAACTGGTGTGCTATGGATATTTCCACAATATTTCAATATGGTTATCAAAAGAACTACAGTATTGTAGTCAAATAAATGAAGTGACATGATTGTAAAGGTCTATTTATTGTAAGATTTCCTTGAACAGTGACTTCTGATTGTGGAAAGTCCCCACTCCTTCTCTCCTCAATGAAATTTATGCTATGTTAGGATTCAAAATCCTTGCTTGTATGTCCATGGTGTCTAAGGACCTCCTGGTATAGAACAATTATTTTGAAAGATGAGACATTTCTATTAAAAATTACAACATAGAATATCCCTGGCTCTATCTAGCATCTCTGCATCACTTCTGAGGGAGAAAGGGGTTAGGAGTGAGCTAAATTCCCAAGACAGGAGATAAACAGTTAACTTTCCCGGCAGAAGGTAGGATGACAGCAACCAACTACAGCACTTTTTTCTTTTGGTACAGAGGATTAAACCCAGGGGCACACAACCACTGAGCCATATCCCAGTCCTTCTTTGTTTGTTTGTTTGTTTGTTTTGAGACAGGGTCTCACTAAGTTGCTCGGGACTTTGCTACATTGCTGAGGCTGGCTTTGAACTTGTGATCCTCCTGCCTCAGTCTCTGAAGCTGCTGAAATTATAGGCATGTGCCCCTGCGCCTGGCAAACTATTGCATCTTTAGCGTGTCATTTTCATTGCATGTGTTTTAGGGGGTCAGTGCCTTCCAGAACTTTATTAGATTTAATGAGTGATGTTACTTCTCCTTTATCAATTCCTGGATTATGGGTTGTAACTTTCATTTGTCAGGCTGTTTTAAATCTCTGGCTTTATTTACTGGAAATCATGAATATTAACATATACTTATCTACAGGTGTGTGAGAGATTAATAAACAAGATTATAGTAGAACAAATGCTCCATTTCATCATGGGACTGTTAGATATGGGGGAAATGAAACTGAGTTTCCCAGTTCTCCAGAGGCTAGGATCTTTGGTGCTCTGCCTTGAAAAATGTTGCAGTCGCAGTCAGCCTCAGTTAGACCTAGTTAAGACTCTTCCCTGTCACTGATTACATCACTAGATGCTGGGGTCCACCTACTTGCTCTTTTCTTCTCTTGGTAATTTTTTTTTTAATCAATGGAACTTTTGGCCTTCGCTGCCCCTGACTTTGGTCTGTGCCAAAGCAGTCCATAGATTTCAATGGCTGAATCTTGAGACAAAGGATTGGAAAGGCTTTTTAGTTACTTACCCAAACTTGTTCATATCCTCCAGCAATCTTCTGTAGTTTTTTTTGATGTGTTGTTCATAATCCTGAAATAATATAAATTCCATTATTTTTTATATTTCTACATCAATGAACATTTTAAGTCCCCAGTCCGTCATAGGACATTATCAAAAGTAAAACAAAACAATAACAAAAAAACACCTTTTGTAACAGGATGCTAAAGGCAATTCTTCCAGTTGTTTCAGAGGAAGTAGGTGTCAAGTACTCCCACGCTTTTTCCTTTTCTTTTTTTAGAGAGAGGGAGGGAGAGAGAATTAGTTTTATTTTAGTTTTTTATCTGGTGTTTGTTGCTCCAACACCTAGGTGTATGCAGTGCTGGGGTTTGAACCTGGGTCCTCATGCATGCCAGGCAAGTGTGATACTGCTGAGCCACCACTCCAGCCCTGTGCTGCCACATTTTGTGTGTGTGTTTGATACTGGGGATTAAACCCAGGGGTCCTTTACCACTGAGCTACATCCCTAGATCTTTTTATTTTTTATTTTGAGACTGGGTCTCCCTAAGTTGCGGAGGCTGGCCTTGAACCTAGGATCTTCCTTCCTCAAGTATCCTAGGTCACTGGGATTACAGGTGTGCTAAGTACTCTCACATTCTAAAGCAAAGAGCCAGACAGGAAAACATCATGAAGTCTAGTTCTGCAGCAGCCATCATTCCAGCGCCACCTCTATCCTGTAGGGCTCAGGATAACACTTCTCATTTGGTCTTTTGGGGCTGGAGCAGTAAGTGGCTCAGCAGTTACGGTGCTTGCCTGGCATGTGCGAGGATGTGGGTTCGAACCTCAGCACCACATACACAACAAATGTCAGAACAACGAAAACCATATGGAAAAACTAAATAAAATTGATTCTCTCAGTTGGCCTTTCTGAGTTTCAGTAGTACCTTACTCCACTGCTGCCTCCCCCTACCTGCTCTCACCAAGGTATGCTTCAGGAAAACTGCTAGGATTCCTTGACATGTGCCTCCTAGAGCGGGAGTCCTTGGGACTTAAATCTGACGCTTGCTGGAAGGGTTTAGTGAGAAACTATGTTTAGAACTTCTCCAGGGGATTTGGGGAGACACACTGGGTTGTGCTGGAAATGGCCTCCTCTTCCAGGATCCTGGAGTGGGGTGCATCGCTACTTGGCTAGATATGGATACTGTGGAAGGCAACTGGATGCTGTCTTGAGAGGGTCTTCATCATGGAGGACTGCCCCCAAAGGCAAAGTGATCGCACTGTAAGAGCAGACAGACCTGTGGGACTAGGGGGCTGAGCAGGAGACGGAACCGCTGGTGCTACAGGTGCCCTGGCATCCAGGGGATGCAGAGAAGGGATCCTCTCAGTGTGTGTTTCTCCAGAGTGCTCTCTGCAGGGCCTGCCAGAGTCTTCCATAAGAGCTCTATTTGGCCATCTACTCAGCCCAGTGGGCCCAAAACAAGACGATGACTGTATCCAGGCATACGTCATGTCCTGTCTGCCCCTCTTTGTCCTCTCACATAGGCCCCACCTTTGGGCCTCAGAGAGTCTCTGCAAGTAGAACAAGGATGAGAAAAGCCTCCTGTGATTTCTCATGGCAGGCTTCGGGCCTGAAGAAGGAAGGGGAATAAACTGAATAAAAATGGAAGCTTTAGTGTTATGTTTGGCCAGATATTTGATTGCCTAGAATGCTCAGAGGACTTTTTATGATCTGAGACTGACCTGAAAATAGATAGGACCTGCCAGGATTGCCTTCAAGAGCATGGGAGAGGAAGCTGAGAGCCAGAGTGCAGAGCTGAGGGGAAGAGGGACCCTCCTTCTACCTGTATTCTCTGCTCTCTGAGGTTGTTGGTCTAGTAACTGGCTCTACTGGGAGGCTCTATGCAGGTGGCAGTGGCTGTTAGGAAGTGACTGAGGCTGGTCTGGTTTCCTTGGTGAACAGCACCCTGAGGAAAATCTCTGGGAGGTCCCACCTTGACTGTGGTGACAGTCACGTGTGTTCACACGTCTGGACTCTCCACATGGCACAAGTTCGACAGGTTGAGTTATTTGTATATTGGTTGCATATCAATAAAATTGTTTTAAAAAGCAATCAAGCAAATGAAGTCTTAATAGCAAGGGGATCCCATGTCCCTCTGCTTCTATGGCTAATTTTGAGGTCAGAATAAAGAGTATTAAGATCTGCAACTTAAAGAAATGTTCATGCTTTCTTTCCTGCTTGTTGACCAAGATTTTCTTCCTTGGAGTTCCCTGTTGAATACACAGTTGCACATGGGGTCCATCTCTTATTTCCTTGGCTTTCTCAGTAGGGCAAAATGGTTCTAATTTAGCTCTTTCTATGAACTTACCATTTGTTCATAAAATGTGTTCATAAACCTCTATAGCAATGGTCCACACTTAAGCAATTAAAGAGAACCGAGACGAACATTTTTTTTTTCTGACTGATAATGATTGAATGAAGCAGCTCAGGGCCTAAAGGGAACTGAGGCTTCCATACACTGCATTAACCAGCAATTCTGATAATTCTTAGCTGTTATCCTTAGCACTTTGCAAACATGAAACTCAACACTCTTGAGAAGCAGATGTTCTTTTCTCCATTTTGACAGATGAGGAAACTGTGAGAAGCAAAATGCCATAAAAGAGTATCTGCGAAGCCTTCGGCTTGTCACAGTCATACAGTGGGTATAATGGGGACAAAAACATTGTCTCTCCTTTTCTACTCTTTCCTCCAACTAAAAGGATGCTTGAGGGGCTGGAGCAGCAGCAGCTCAGCAGTTAAAGTGCTTGCCTGGCATGCACAAGGACCAGAGTTCAAACCCTAGCAACTAAGTGTTGGAGTAACAGAAATCAGATGAAAACCTAAATAAAATTATTCTCTGTCTATTCCTCTCTCTTTAAAAAATTAAAAAAAAATAAAAGAATGCTTGAAATTTTGAAGGCATTTTATGAAGCAATATTATACCCCTCACCGGGGCCCCCCACACACCTTTTCTATCTAGGTCTTAGAAATCAAGAAACATCTAGCCCTGTAATTAAAATGTGAAAACAAAAGCTATTTGTAGCAGAAAAACATCCCATTAATGTGATTTCCTTGTGGCGGATTGACAAGTTCAAAGCAGCGATGCATGTTGCCATGGGCACCAGATTCTATTTGCTTGGCTGGTTCATTTTACTTTGCTGCTGAAGGAGGAGGGGATCATTCAGCCGGAAATGGCTGAGCACTGTTAGAATAGATTTGTAATTTTTATGTAATACCTTCTCTTCATAAATCTATATAGATAACAGCTGCAAACTGTTTACAGGTGCTTTAGGGATGGAATTTTCAGAATCTCTTAAGAATAGGAACTGCAGAAGGGGACATCAAGTGTCTTTCTCACTTCTCAAATATGTCATCCATAACTGGCTGCAAATAAACATTTGTCCAAAAGATAGGGGATGGATGAATGGGTAGCTCATTATCATGCACTAGCTGCCTGAATTGAACTTTGGGTTCGTAGGAATGGGGGTTGGAACAGAAATTGCAATGAAGAAAAGAGGGAGGGGAAAGCAGGGGGATGTTATGAGAGAGACACAAGCAGACATTGTGGAGTGGTTTATGATCATTTAGACACCAGGGTGCAGAATTAAATATGTCCTTTTGTAGAGCGAGAGAGAGAACAGGAAGGAGTAAAAGAGATTAGAGTGCTACTTTTCCTAAGACTACTAGTCAAATACACAAAAAGCAAACAAATAGTGCCATCCTGATGGTGTCCTGTGTCCACCCTCATCTAACTCTCTTCCTTCATTAGGTGCTTGCACCTCTAATAGGAAGTGAGAAATGGGGGTGGGGGAAACTCGCCCTATCTGGAAGGGGCAGAAGTGGTTCCCTGGAGCTGAACCAAAGAATGAGGTTTTGCTTCATTTGTTTCAAGTTATCAGGGCCAGGTGACTTTCGTTTTGAATTATGCATTTTCCTTCCCTGACAAATGAAGCCTTCTGCCAATGCCTTCAAATCAGGAAAGGCTCCTGCTTTTTGCACGCAGCAGTGAGCT
>PVKS010047461.1:0-12813 GCA_004027875.1 Aplodontia rufa | reverse complement strand
CGAGATATCCATTTAACTCAGCAGTTCTTCTGGGGGAAACAGCAACATGGGGAACCCAAGCTGGGCATCCATGACTTGGCATTAGCCCTAGATAACTAAGTATATCTTCATTTTTTCTGGAATTTTTGATAATGTTTCCCCCTCAATTGTAACTCTATATCATCTAATAAATAATAAATTAAAAAAGGACTAAATGAAACTAAAATCTTCTCCACAGCAAAGGAAACACTCCAAATGAAAAAGTGACCTACATATTTGGAAAAATATATACAAACTACATATCTGATAAGAGGTTAGTCTACAAAATTTATAAAGTTCTCCTGTAACTCAATAGCAGAAAAGAAATAACTTGATTTAAAAATAGACTAAAGACTTGAACAGATATTTCTTCAAAGAATATATAAAAATGGCCAACAAATACAGGAAACAATGCTGAACATCACTGTTCATTATGGAATTAAAAATTAAAACCACAACAAGATACCTCCTTACATTCATGAGGGGAACTATTATCAAAAAGACCAGTTGATAAGAGTATGCAGAAAACGGTACCCTAACAAACTGTTAGTGGGGATATAGATTGGTGAAACCATTACAGAGTACAATATAGAGATTCCTAAAGAAATAAAAAAAATAGAACTGTGATAAACCCCCAGGTCCCTCTGTGGTTTATATATATCTCAAAGAGATGAAAACATCTCCTTGTAAAGATCTGTAATACCATGTTCATTGCAGCATTATTCATAATTACTAAGATTTAGAATAACCCTAAGTGTCCACTAAAGGATAAATTGATAAAGTAAATGTATGCATACTCAGTGGAAAACTATACAACCCTAAAAAGGACATCTTGCCATTTATTACAATGTAATTGGATCTGGAGGGCATTATGCTAAGTGAAATAAGTCTGACACAGGAAAAAATAGTGTATGGGAGAGCAGGGTGACATTATGCTTATAGTTCCAGCTACTCTGGAAACTGAGGAAGAAAGAAAGTTTCAGTCCAGCTTGGGAAACATAGGAAGATGCTGTCTCAAAAAAATTGCATAATTTCACTTAAATGTGAAATCTGAAAAATTATATATTATATACAAAGATAACTAGGAGATAAGTTGGAGGAGGAGTAAATGGGGAGATGTAGGTGAAAGGACACAAAGGAGCAGATATGTACAATGAACAAGTTTAGAGGTCTGATGTACAGTTTGAAGACTATAGTTGATAAAATTATATTGTATCACAGATCTTTATTAAATAGACTTTAGCTGCTCTTGTCAAAAAAGAAGAGCAACTATGTGAGATGATAGATAAATTTATTTGCTTTACAATATTAATAATTTTATTATTTATACATATCCTATAACATCATGTTATAAACCTCAAATATATGCAAATTAATTTTTATAATAATAAAAATAAAATATTAATGGATTGAATCAAAGTAGAAATAAACAAATCTGCAATTATAGTTCGAGATTTCAATATCCCCATAGCAACTGATAGAATTATAACACAGAAAAGCAGCAAGGATAGAAGATCTGAGCAATGTCATTAAGCAACAGGATATAATTGACATATGTACATTCCTACCCCAAAACATCAAAATCACATTTTGTCAGATGCCTATAGAAATTTTTACATACCTATATCATATTCTAGTACATTAAACAAACCTTGAGATTTTAAAAGAATTGGAATATATAGTGTGCTTCTTTGACTATAATGGAGTGAAGCTGATATTCAGTAGCATAAACAAAAGAGCAACATCTATAAATACCTGGAAATTAAACAACACCCTTCTAACCAATACATTAGTCATAGAAAAAATCTCAATGGAAATTTTAAAAACACATAGATTTAATTGAAAAGAAATGTAAAACATATCAAAGATGTGAGATACAACTACATTAATGTTGAGAAGGTCATTTATGTTACTAAGCATTTAAATTAGAAATAAGACAGGTTTCAAATCAATAACCTAAATTCCTACCTCAATAAACTGGAAAATGAAAATGGTAAATGAAAATCACAATAATACTAAAGCAAAAGGGAGGACATAATAATATCACAATTTAATAAAATTTAAATAAGATGGCATAGAAAAAAATAAATGCTATAAAAAGCTGACTTGTTGAACAAATAAAAAACTGATGAATCTCATAAAAATGGATAAACTTATAGTAAAACTGACAAAAATAGAAAAGTAAGCCATAAATCACCAGTATCTGGAATATACTAGCGGGTGTCACAACAGATCCTATATTCATTAAAAATAATGAGGAAATACTAGGAACAACTTCAAAAAAATAAATTTGAACACTTAGAAGAAATGAACTAATTCTGTGTAAAACCAAGGTGAAATAGGTAAGCTGAATGGGTCTATAACCGTTAAAGAAATTGAGATCATAAGTAAAAAGCTCCAAAGAAAGAAGCTTCCAGGATTTATAGAAGTTTAAAGAAGTATTAATACCAATTTTATCAATCTCCTCTAGACTGTAGATGAGGAAGGAATGCTTCCTCTTTTATGCCTTTATGAGTCCAGTAGCATCTGGATAGCAAAACCAGAAAAAGTACCAAAAAAGAAAGGAAGGAGGGAAGAAGGGAGGGATGGGGTGGAGAAGGAGGATGAAAACTATTGCATGATCTCACAAGGGAGGGAGAGAAGGAAAGAGGGAGCAGGGGAAATACAATGACAGATCACCATCTTTCATAAATTTAGATGCCAAAATTCTCAACGAAATATTAGCAACCTAGGGCTGGACAGGTGGCTCAGTGGTAGAGGACTTGCCTGGCATGTGCAAGGACCTGGATTGGAGCCCCAGCACCACATATACAACTAAGTGTCATAAAAACAAAAACTAGTCCCTTGATCTCTCTCACTCTCTTTAAATAAATATTAGCAAACTGAATTCTTGAAAGTATAGAGTTTTACAATATATGGCCAAATGGAATTTATTCCAGGTTGCAAGACCTGATCAACATTTGAGAAGTATCAATGTAATCCACCATACTAAGAAGTTAAAGAAGTGTAAACATATAAACAAATCAACTGATACAGAAAAGCATCTGATGAAATCTAACATTCATTCATGATAAGAAAATAACTTTCTATGGTTTTGTAATGGAGGGTCATTACTTCCTCTTGATAATAAAGAACATCAACAAAAACCCCATCACTAATGTCATTCTTAATGGTGGAAGTTTTCTCCTAATATCAGCAAGGATTTCTGCTCTCACTACTCTTATTAAATATAGTATCATATTTTTAACCTCTGCATTAAGGCAATAAAAATAAATAATATATATGTAGTAGGACGATATAATTCTATACTTGCAGATGAAAATCCAAGGAACCTACAAGAAAAATGTGGTTATTTGAAAAAATAAATAAAATTGAAAGACCCTGGGCTGGAGTGGTGGCTCAGCGGTTATGGCGCTTGCCCAGCATACACAGATTCAGACCCCAGCACCACATACACAACTAAGTGTCAGAGCAACGAAAGCCATGTGAAAAACTCAATAAAATGGATTCTCTCTGTCTCTCTCTCACTGTACTCTCTTTAAAAAAATTGACAGATTTCTAGACATCCTCACCAAATGAAAGAATGAAATGAAGCAAATAATCAAAATAACAAACAAAAATGATGATCTGAAATCCAGAAAATTTTCAGAAACTATTTTTGAAAAATATACTCCTCCAAGTTGGAGTATCTGGAAGACATGGACAAATGCCTAGCCATATAAAACATTTCCAAACTGATGCAGGAGGATATTGAGCATCTCAGTGGATCAATATAGTGATATTGAAACAGCACCTCCTTCCTTAACAAGACTCCAATAGTGCAAGAATTAAAATCAAGAATTAATGAGTGTGATGACATTAAACTGAAAAGCTTCTGCACAGCTAAGGAATTAGTCAAGAGTGTCAAGACAGAACCTAGACAATGGAAGAAAATCATGGCCTGCTACTTCTCCAACAGGGGGCTAATATCCAGACTTTTTAATTTATTTTTTTATTTGTTCGACATCTTCTTATATATTGGAGGGAATCACTGCTGCATATTAATGAATACATAGATATTGACAAAGTAAGTTAAGGCTGATACTAGTCCAGGATCACCCCTCTTCCACCACTCTCCATTCCCATGTCTCCTCGCTTTACCCTCATGTTATAGGTAGAAAAAAGCAAATGCATGTGTATTAATATTGGATTTTCTGATCTTCTCTGCCTGCCTTTGTATAGTTGGTCTTCTCATGGTAGTGTAGAGTTCCAAGTTGCATTGATAACCCCCCTAATCCCTGCCTCCCTCCATTCACCCCCCACCTTCATAGTTATGGTTCCCCCTGCTTCTGTGAAAATTCACCTATGTTGAGTTTATTTTTTGAGCATAGCTATCTTTCAATCTGTTTTAGAATTTACTCTAGCTTCCATATATGAGAGAAAACACTCAGCCCTTAAGTCTCTGAGTTTGGGATATTTCACTCAGGATAATTTTTCCATCTCCATCCATTTGGCTGCAAATACCATGATATGGTTCATTCTCTCTAATAGCAGAGTAGAACTCCATTGTGTGTATGTGTGTGTCTGTGTGTGTGTGTATCACAGTTTTTTGAATCCACTCGTTCAATGAGAGGCATCTGGGTTGGTTCCATAGTTTAGCTATTGTAAATTGAACTGCTATAAACATTGATGTAGCTGTGTCTCTGTAATATGCTGATTCTAGCTAGCTCTTTTGGGAAAATACCCAGGAGTGGGATAGCTGGGTAAAAAGGTGATTCCAGCCCTAATTTTTTGAGGAGTCTCCACACTGCTTTCCAGAGTGGCTGTACAAGTTTGTAGTCCTACCAGCAGTGTAATAGTGTTCCTCTTTTCCCACAGCCCCTCCATCATCTGTCATTGTTCATATTCTTCATTTTTGCCACTCTGACAGGAGTGAGGTGGTATCTCAGTGAAGTTTTGATTTGCATGTCTCTAATTGCTAGTGATATAGAACACTTTCTCATATATCTGTTGGTTCTTTGAACTTCCTCTGTTGAAAAGTTTCTATTTAGTTCCTTAGACCATTTACTGATTGGAGTGTTTTTGCTTTTGGTGTTCAGTTTTTAGTGTTCTTTGTATAGTCTGGATATTAGCCCCCTGTTGGAGAGGTAGCAGGTCATCATTTTCTCCCATTCTCTAGGTTCTTTCTTGATACTCTTGAATACTTCCTTAGCTGTGCAGAAGCTTTTCAGTTTAATGTCATCACACTCATTAATTCTTGATTTTAATTCTTGTGCAGTATGTTCCCACTTGTGATTTTGTTACAGAGCTGGGGCCTTGTGAGAAATTGAGGAAGCATGAAGACCCCCGTTCAAACCCTAGTTCTTCATATGATCCAGTCAGAAAGTTTTCAGACATGTTGCTCAGAGTAGCAGACATGAGTTTATTGAAGGGATAAGAAAAGGGAAGGGGACACTCTAGAGTAAGAGAGTCCTCTCAGAGAGGAGAGGGACAGCATGCCTCTCTTGCACTTCAATTTTATTGGGGAACCCAGAGAAGTTTCCAGAGTGTCCTGTCCAGGTCCACCTCTTGACTTTCGGCTGACAAGAGATGATATCAGACTTTCAAGTCCCCACCTCTGTGACAACTCTAGGTCACTTTATCCCGTGATGACTGGTTCTAATTGGATTCTTAACCATAAATTCTTACATATTTTTATGGTTAGAGGAATTATCCATTTCTCCCCAAGTTTTGGGATCTGCTCTGTGAAAAGAGTCACAAAAATGCCTCCCCTCAAGGTAACTTGGCTTCCTCTTCCTGACATTATTTCGGGCCTGCATTTGTTCTGCAGATAACAGATTGCTGAGGAATGTGACATATCCTGTCCACTTAGGCCAGGCAGAACTGCAGGTAAATTGCTTTTTATAAAGCATGTGGGGGTCAGCACAGTGGGCCCATTTCATAGAATTATTCCCTTAAATTCATGTTCCAACCACTTGCATCTGTCTCCTATCACTTTAAAGCACCAATTTTTGTACTCAATGTTATTGTGATTTCCACAAGAAGTCAAAGCATCTTACAGGAGAAGCCTTACAAAGTGCAACCAACTTTGCTGGTGTTGTTGGAGGAGGATGTGTTCATCAAAAAATGATTCCCGCTGCTTTGACACATCTCCAGGCTCCAGGCCACAGTCCATGGCAGTTTTAAAAAATAAAGTTCCCGAGTCCCTGTATTTTCATGCAAAACTGTATGAAAGAAATGAATTCTTTGTGGTTATATTTTATCATTTATGCTTTTCCTGATAACATTTTAAATCTATTCATGAAAATGGCATGTATAATTTAAAAAGTTCAGATCCTCCTAATGCTCCATTGTAAATATCAATAACATTGGCAGCAGTCGGTAATGTTTCCTACAGCCTACCAGCAGAGAAGAGAAGAACTGATGCTCAGATTATAGAAATCAACTGGGCCGAATTTGGGACACATCAGAACTCCTAAAAAAAACTTGATCTGTTCGGAATAAATTAGAAATAGCTAGGGGACAGGTCTGCATTATAATTAAATCAATAAATTGTCTTAGACCTTTTGAGCTAAATGTAAGCCTCAATCACATACAGAGACAAAACTGTACAAACAAAAGAATCTGGGTAAACAGCAAATGTGGTAGCCCACACTTAGGTTACCAGGAGCCAATATGATTTTGGAAATATTTTTATTTTTTATACTATGAGAAATCTCTCACAAATCACTACAGCAAAATTTCCACCATAAAATTTGTTTATTCCTTTATTTTTATTTTCCTGTCCTGCTTCACATCCCAGGAAGGAGTTAACAAGCATCTGCCATGCTTAAACAGAATTTCAAACAACACATGATAGGAAAACAAATAAACTGATTTTAAAATGGGCAAAGAACCTGAATAGATATTTCTCAAAAGAAGACAAATGACCAATGAGTATGAGAAAAATGCTCATTATCACTAATCATCAGGGAAATGGAAATCAAAACCATAATGAGATATCACTTTATACCTATTATGACATCTAGTATCAAAAAGTCAAGATATAATGTGTTGGTGGACATATGAAAAAAGGGAACACTTATATACTGTTGGTAAGAATGTAAATTAGTTTAACCATTATGGAAAACAGTATGAAAATTCTCCCCAAATTTAAAAATGGAACCACGGAATGATCCAGCAATCCTACTCCAAAGGAAATAAAATCAGTGTGTTGAAGAGACATCTACACTTCCATGTTCATTGCAGCACTATTCAGAGTACTCACAAATTAGAAACAACCTACATGTCCATCACTGATGAAAAAGCATAGTATATAGGCACAACAGAATATTATTCAACCTCAGAAGAAAAGGAAATCTTGTCATTTGTGATAACATGGATAAACCTGGAGAGTGCTATATGAAGTGGAAGAGGAGAGGCATAGAAAGACAAATACTGCATGGTTGTACTTAATACATAGTATGTAGGTCAAATGGTACAAAGTTTCAGTTAGGAAGAATATGTTTTGGAGATCAATGGTAAAGCATGGTAAATATAGTTGATAATAATGTAATGTGTACTTGAAAATTATGATGATAGTAGATGTCAAATGTCCTCAATACAAAAAATGATAAGTGTATGATATAATAGACATATTAATTGGCTCAATTTAAGCATATCCTAATGTATATGTATATCAAAACATCATGTACACAATAAATACATAAAGTATTTTTAATCATTACTAGCATATTAATTATACATATTAATGGGATTAACTGTGGTATTTCCATACAAGCATACATTGTGCATTGATTAAGGTCATCTGCCCTTCTACTCTTTCCCACTCTCCTCTCTCCCACCCCTCAGTACCCTTCCTAGGACCTAGTGATCCCCCTCTTCTACTTTCAGGTCATTGTTTTTTGTCTCTTAGTTTCCACATGTGAGAGAAAACATGTGATACTTATCTTTCTGTCTTGCTCATTTTTCTTAATATGATGTCTTCCAATTCCATCCATTTTCCTTCAAATAAAATAATTTCATTTTTATTTATGTCTAGATTATACTCTATTGTGTATGTGTGCATATATATGTATGTACATATACAAATGCATGTATGTATATACACATACATACAACTTACACATATTGTCTATACATTCATCTCTTGACAGGCATCTAGGCTATTCTGTTTTTACTTTTATGAGGAGCCTCCATACTGTTTTCCTAAGTGGTTGTACTACATTGCATTCCCACCAAGACTGGATAGGGGTTCCTTTTTCTCCAAATCCTTGCCAACATTTATTTTATTTTCTGTAATATCTGATCTAACTGGGTTGTGATGGCATCTTATTGTACTTTTGATTTGCTTTTCCACATATTTTTTAGACATTTGTGTTTCCTGTTTTGAGAAGTGTCTATTCAGATCAATTTGCCCTTTTTATTTGCATTACTTGTTTTTGTGTTGTTAAGCTTTTTGAGTTATTTTATATATTCCAAATATTAATCCCTGGTCAGATGAGTAGTGGATTTTCCTTCATCCTGTAGGTTGTCTATTCACTCTGTTGATTATTTCCTTTGCTGGGCAGAAGTTTTTAATTTAATGAAATCCCATTTATCAATTCTTGCCCTTTTTTCCTGTGATTTTAGAGTTATATCTAGGAAATTCTTGCTTGTACCAATTTCTTGAACTGTTTCCCCCCATGTTTTCTTTTGTTGTTTTAGACTTTCAGGTGTTGTGTCAATGTCTTTCATTCATTTTGATTTGATTTTTGTACATGGTGAGTTGGTGGTCTAGTTTCAAATCTTCTGTGAGTATACAGTTTTCCCAGCACAATTTGATGAAGAAGCTGTCCTTTCTTCAATGTATGTTTTTATGGGCACCTTTGTCTACAATCAGTTGACCGTAGATGTGTGGATTTATTTCTAGGTTCTCTATTCTTTTCCATTTGTCTACTTGTCTTTTTTATGCCACTATCAGGCTCTCTTTGTTATTATGGCTCTGTAGTATGTCTTGTAATCAGGTATTATGATGCCTTCAACTTTAACTTTACTATTTTTGCTAAAGATTGCTTTGGCTATTCGGGGTCTGTTGAGCTTGCTTCCATACGAACATTAGGATTTTTTTTCTAATTCTGCAGATGATGTCATTGAAAAATGTTTTTAATATCCTCAGTACTTCTTATAGTTATTGAATAACATCAGAATCATTTTGTCTTATGTTTATACACACATTTCATAGTTCATAATGTTTTTTTACATTTCTTATCACGTTTGTTTATTATACATACTTAAGAGGTAGGTAGACATTGTACCATTTTTATGATGTAATAAGGTCATTGATATTCCAATAATTTAAATAAATTCTTCAAATTTTCAAAGCTACTAAATGGCATAACAAGTATAGTGACATATCATTTGACTTCAACTATTATGCTGGTAACACCATGTAGCAGATGCTTATACCTAAGAGATCAGGATTTTCTCATTTTTTTCCAAAGTGGTTGCCTTAAAACAAGTCATTGTTATTTATCTTTATGCTAGTACAAGCATGGCTGCCATAAAGGTACTCAATGCATTTCATCTTCTTTATTCCCATGCTGTATAAATAGTAATTTATTTTTAATATTTAATATTAATAAACTAAAGGATTATACGTGCTAGGCTAGAACTTTACCATCGAACTACCTCCATGAACATGGGAAGTCTTCCCACCTTTTATTGTTTTCTTCTATTTCTTTCTTCAGTGTTTTGTCATTTTCATTGTAGAGGTCTTTCACATTACATTCTTAGGTTCTTTTCTAGACTATTTAATTGTTGTTGCTCTGTAGGGAATGATTGCTTTGTTCACTGTTAGATCCTCAGTTCCTAGAAGAGTATTTGGTATATATAATGAGCACACTATGTATTAGTGTGAATGAATGAGATGCATACTTTGAAAAGTGGCATGGGCAGAAAAATTAACTCAGAAAATATTACTATATGGCCATAGGAATGGATAAGATTACCTGGAAAATATGGGTACATTGAGGAGAGAAGCAGTGAAGAAAGAATCCTGAAAAGCATCAATTTAAGAACTTTTAAAAGATGAATAAACAGAATAGAAACTGAGGAAGAGCCATAGAGAGAAAAGGAAACTGGAGGGAGTACAGTTTTCCTCATTGATTGATAACAGAAATCAAAAGTGAGAATTGTTAGAAATTATTCAACAGTGATAAATGATGCAGTTGGGTCAAATAAGCACGACTGAAAATTATTTCTTGAACTTGGAAATGGGGAGGTCATTGATGACTTTGGTGAGACCAGTTTCCCCTGAGCAACAAGACAGAAGGCACATTGTTGCTAGTTCAGTGGTGGAAGGTTTGAAAGGAATGGGGATTCCAAAAATAGAAATTTTTTTTCAAGAAGATTGGTTGTAAAGGAAACACAGTGGCCTTTGGGGGCTAAAGAAGAAGTTTTAAATTTTTTATTAGGGCAGAATTGAGCATTTTTATATCTATGATTTAGGAAGACTCAGAAGGGAAGGTGAAACAGAAGATATAGGAGAGACTGAAAGGAACAAATAAGTCATCAATGAAGAAGGCAAGAGGAGATAAATGTTTCCACAGAGGGGCATTAAATTCAGAGTGTATTTGTAATGTCTTTGTGTTCTCCTGAATGTAGTAATCATGACCAAGTTTTGAAGCTGGAATATGAGATTGAGGTAATTTCAACTTTATTTTTTATTGTGGTAGTTTAAGGTAAAAGAATGGGGAAACTTTAAAAAATTACCCCTCCTTTCTATATCTTGACTTTTTGTTATACTTTCTGGGAGATTTCCTCAATTTAGTATTCCAACACTATTTTACTTTCAGCTCTTCTCAAGGGTATATTTTATTTCTGCATGGGAGGAGAGGTGTATAAATAGGTCAGTTTGGCAATGAGGTCCTCTGATGAACCATTTCTCTTGTCCTTTATTTTGATATAATGAACTCTGTTCTAGAAAACTAATACTTTTCTATGAACATAATCTCTCTACCCACAAATGTTTACATTTTGTATTGGCCTGAAGATTCAGGTTCTACATTATACAAAATGAAAATATGACCAAGGCTCTTAATTCTTTCTGTTATTACTCAGGATTTCAAAGTTGCTGATTTGTTTTTTTCTAGAGGTATCACGCATTTCTACCTGAATATGCAGAAGTAAACTATCTTGTCAGGCTCTGTGACGTGTTCTAGATATGTAGACTAAAAAGAGTATATATTCCAATTGACCTATTTATTCATTCAAACAAAAAGTATCTAACCTATGTGAAGAGGTATGCAGGGTAATCCAGGAAATTTAGTTAGATTAGAAACTAAATCTATTCTTTAGCCTCTGATCCATGATTGTGTACATGATTTATATCACTATCAATTTAGTCACTAAACCCAGAAAATTGGGTCATTCTACATCTCTTCTTGTCCCTTACTTCCTAATTTTTATCCATTGTACCTGGCAGATTTATCTCTGACTTGTCTAATTTTCAGTATTGCCCTTGATATAATCTAGATCATACCATGTCATACTTGGACTACCTGAAGATTTTAACTTTTGCAATTCTCCATCCTACTTAAAATACCATAATGGCTTCCCATTGCTTTTAGGATGAAATATAAAGTCCTTAAGGTGACCTATAAGTAAGGTACTTTATAATCTAAACCCACTCTATCAGGTCAGTCTCACTCTTTGGCTATGTCCTCACATGTGAAAAGGAGTTTTATATTTATGTTCACAAATAGTGCTGTTGTGCATTATTTTTGTATTTATTGGGTTTTGGTCTCAAGGTAATGTTAGCTTCATGAAACCAGAGGGAATCTATTTCTTCCTCTTTTGTTTTCTAAGAGTTTGTGTTATTTCTTCCAAATTTACATCCAATATTATTTTATTTTTGCCCAGAGAACTTTCTTTAAAATTTATTTTAGTGTAGTTTATCTCATCTGTTTTCTTAAACTTAAAATTGATGGCATTATAAAATAAGTCTCAAATGTTGTTACCTGGAGGTCTGCTTGAAATCCCTATTTCTATTGGCATTTTCTTAGTTAACTTGATAGTATTTATTCAATGTAGGAATTTTTAACATAAAAATTGGACATATTGAATAAATCTTTAGCTTTGGGCAGTTATTTAGAATAGACTCAGCTTATGGAATGATTTGTTAAGAGGTTAAATTACATTTTGTCAAAATCTATTTCCAGTTCTCACCCTTTCCTATCATATAGTTCTTTAGGGGGTCTCAAAAAAGTGTTGGATATTTACCAAGGCCGCTTTTTTAAAAAAAATTCCTAGAGCCTCATTTGTGTGTCTTCAACACCATGATAAACTCCACAAGTCTACATGTCTCCTTTTAGCTACCAGTTACTTACTGCTCATAGGCTATGCAGGTCTAAAACTTAACAAAGTCCTCTGAAGAAAAATTGTCATTGAACATTGAGTTCATTGTTCATCTCAAAGGTACCTTCTCTTTCAGATCTTCACTTCTGTGGTCCATCTGCCTTGGTAGCACTGTGACACCTCTAGACAGATAAATTTTTAAAAATTCATCTAATTTTTAAGTTGTTCTTAGTAAGAGGTCTGATGTGCTATAAGTCAAATAGTCTGAAACAGCTATCCCACTTGTAGAGTTTTACAAGAGACCCTTTATTAAGTTAATAAACTTCCCCTCTATTACTGTGGTAAGAGGATTTTCATAATATAAATGGATAGTAAATATTACCAACTAAAATATTCTTTTAAATTGAATAGTAGAGTTGTTGCACAATCATAAATGCATATAAATTAATAACATGATGTGCATTTGATCCTAGTCCAGAA